>BGPR01027402.1:0-20759 GCA_013235015.1 Araneus ventricosus
TTTTTGTCTACTTCTGATCCAAAGAGTTTTGAAAGCTACAGATACGCTTTCAAAAGTCTTTGCAATCAAAATCGCTAATTTTTTTAACAGTTAAAGAACTGGTTAATGCAACAAAAGAATGTTTGCATGAATTCCGAAGTGAAGATTTTTTTGAAAAGTTGTGGATATATGTTAACGATATTTGTGAAGCAAAATCGTTAACTTCTCCAAAACTTCCACGCTCTAAAAAGGTGTCTTCGGAAATAGGCGGCAGTTCCTTCAGCATGCCACAAAGTGTTAAATCGTTCTATTAAACGTAAATTGCTTTTCCAGTTATAGATGCTGCTTTAAACACAATAGACGAAAGGTTCAAAGAAAATGAGCTGGATATTTTTCGATCTCTAAAAGATGTAACATGTTCCAATCCATCAAAGATCATAAAAATTGCATCAGTTCAAAAAGTCTCTGAAACATATGATCTTGATATGGAAAAAATAAAGGGGGAGACACAAATTTTTCAGAAAATGTACAAAAAATACATCGACTCTTTGCCAGAAATATCCACGGAGATAACAGAACTGAGGAAAAGATGCAATTTTCTTGTTGAAAAGGAACTCTGTGATATACATATTTCCATACTTGGCAAAACTAATCCAAATTCTCCTTGTGATACCTGTCTCAACTGCATCATGTGCGAGCAGTTTTTCATGCTTAAGATCTTTAAAATCATACCTTAGAAATAGTATGTGTCAAGAGAGGCTTTCTGCACTTGCTGGTTTGAAGATCGAAAATACTGTAGATATTGACTTTACTAGGGTAATAGAACAATTTGCGAAAAACAAAAATCGCAGGCTGTCTTGCTTCTAATTTATAATACGGATGTATATTGTATAACATAATATCAAATAAATAAATTTATAACTGACCTGCTTTCTCTGAGTTTGGGAGTACGCCGTTTTGTGACGACATCATTGATCGATTCACGAGTTTAAAGAAAGAAGAATTGACTTAATAGGTAAGCGTTTTATATTTTTCTCACGTTATTATTTCATGAGAATTGAAATGGAACTTTGAATTGGAAGGAGGGACTCTACTGTGGCCATCCGTCCCGATTTTTGAGGTCATGTCCCGAATTTTTTAGAGAAGGTCATTCAATCAATAATGACGTTAAAATCCAATAATATAGTCCATTTTACAAAAAAAATCAGCTTTAGGGGCGCCCCATCCACACACTCACATCTCTTTTGACCCCCCACTTTTTTGGTGCACCAGCCGCCTATGTTTGCAAGTACAGTACCTGCCAATAAAACGTTGTGAGAAACTGAAGATTCTCACCAAGTAGCATTGATATTTCTTTTGATAAACTCATAAACGCAGAAAGAACATTGCAAGTACAAAAAGAACATTTCACAATTTCACACATTTTAAAATTTCTACAGAAGTATATTGAATTTGACAAAACCTTCAATTAAAACGTAGGCACAGTATACCTGCAAATAAAGTTTTATCCGTAGGTACAGTGTACCTGCAAATAACGTTTTATTCGCATGTACAGTACCTGCAAATAATTACTTCCAAGAAGGATATGTAATATACGTAGGTGGTTAAAAAAGTAAGGTAACATGTCCTCTGATAGAAAAGTTTCATGCACGAAATCAAAGAGATAGACAAAGGTAGAAAGGCACTGGTATCACTTTTCGACATAATCAGCATGGTTCTTGTTGTGCCATCGGTAAGCCAATCTATCGAAAGCGGCATAGAAGAAATCAGGGTCTATATCCGTGGGGCCACTTATTGGCGGCTTCGTGAACCTTGGCATCGGTTTCGAAATGGCGACCTGCCAGGTGCTTCTTCAACGGTCCGAAGAGATGAAAATCACTTGGTGCTAGATCCGGGCTGTAGGGAGTGTGTTCCTAAACATTCCATCGGAAACGCTACTTCAAATCACGTGTAACCGAGGCCTATGCGGTCGGAACAACAGGACACCTTCCGAGAGCAGTCACGGTCGTTCCCTGCGAAATGCCTTTTGCAACCGGCCCAGCGTGGCACAATAACTGGCAGCCTTCAGAAGGGGCGGATTAAAGGCTAGGTGAGCCAGACGCGCGCCTGGGCCCCAAATTTCAAAACTGTTCTTAAGATATTCCGATATATTAAGTTTTTCAATAAACAACCAAAATTCATTTCTCTCTAACCAAATGTAAAATCTTAGTTCATACAGAATGGTATTTAATCAACTCCAGATGGAGAAACACAGCCTCATCAAAACTCCAGGGCCTAAGGAAGAAACAAATTCGTTATTGAAATTTTTTTTCATGAAGCTGTCATTTCAATGATCGGATTTAATGTTGAGTTTCGTTTTCAAAGATTATAAAATAATTCAATGGTCATTAGTACTAATAGATCAGTTCAGTTAGTAAAACTTATTCATTACCAGAGAACTGATTGCATTCAGTTAGCTATTTCGAATACAGTACAACCTCGAAAATCTGGACTGCTCGGGTGTTTGGAAGGTCCGGATTTTGGAAATTTCAGGAATTTAGATATCTTACTTAAACCAACAGAGACGTCAAAATTCTGATGTCACCGTGTAGGTAAGTTACGTCACAATTAAGCGCGCATGTGCAGACGTCTTCAGAACAGACCAGGGTAAATGGTTGCCTTGGTAACGCCTGTGACGTTAGCGCATGCGCAACCAATCGAGACGTATGCTGATCTACACGTTGACGTCAATTCCAACAACTCCATATAAAAACGCGTTTTAAACAATAAAAACATAAAGAGATTAAAAAATGATACAAAGACAAAAAATAGTAGTTTAAAATGAATAGACTGGAATTTCCGCATCTTGCCTCAAGCGTTCCAGTTTACATTTTTTTTAGGTAATTTTTTCCTCGTCATGAGTTGGAAAAAATCGTCCGGTTTTCGGAGGTTTCCGGATTTTCGAGGTCGAACTGTACATGTTATGATGTAAATGTGACTTCCGGATTGTACTCATTACCTCATAGTTCTGTTAAACGCCTTTTAAGGGTTGTTTGACAACACTCGTCGCTGTGATCCCCCTACTGTCTTTTATCATAATCTGGCCACCAAGATACGCACCTAAAAACATGGGAAATCTCGTTAAAGGATGGAATTTCTTGATGATTCTGGTTTGTGTTACCGTGTGAAAGGTAAGTACTATTACAGATTCGGCGCTATTCAAAACTGTGCGAGGCTCGAACAGACGAAGAAGTAAGCCTCGATAAATTTTCGGTTGCTGTCGGGGGGTAAAAAATCCACTGTTGTGGTTTGCATAATTTGATGACAACGAATTCTCATCCTTTGGAATAGATACAACTCTGTCTAATGAAATCATTCATGTAAAAAGATTTTATAATCGATAAGATAGATTTTATTTAAGACGAGATTCTTGCCAGGTGGTTCACAAACTAAGGAGAGAGAAAAAAAAAAAAAAAAAAAAAGAAAGAAAGAAGGGTGTTTCACTGCTGGTCCAAAGGTTCAGTTGATTACTGAAAATCAACGAAAGACGCTTCCGCGAAAAACACTTTTAGTAAATTGAAAGTGTTATAAGTACTTGGACTTGAAAACATTTTTATCCCGAGCAACGGCGGGCATATCAGCTAGTTATAGATACTTATAAAAATAAGCAAAATTTTCAGAAATAAAGGTAAATTAGTTCAAAGTCTAACCTTTGCCTAGCAACGGAGGGGCTATAAATTTGCGTTATTTCAAAATCGTCTGCACGTAATTAAAAATTAATAAACTTTAAAAAATTAATAAAAATTGGAGCAAAAATGTCACAGAAATAAAATTGGTAACATTGAAAAGGTAAAATTTTGAACTTTAAGATGGTAATTAAATATTTTTTGTCAGACAATTTGCTCCGAAGTTACGGCGGGAAAACGGTTTCGGTTAATTTCTAATTGACTGACTGTTTAATTAACTTTTGGACTTTGAAAAGTTCTTAAGTGTCTTCCCCTTGTCTTGAATAATAAGTATGCAAAATTATGGTTGAAAACTGTCCATTGGTTTAGGAGGAGATGTGGAACATAGCCACATACATAGCCACAACGACTTTTATTTATATTAAGATATCATTTTAATTTTGAATAATTTGTTATAGTAATTATAATAATAATTTATAGCACATTGAGCTCCAAAACAGGTAACAAAATCGTTTAAGTTCATTTTTACCCAAAATTTTTAAAGTATTTTTGGGAAATGAAGTTAAACACTGCATCCATAGCTCTATTAAATAGAATACAACTCTTTTCATTTAATTTGAAGATAATGTTTCGAAATGTGAAAAAATTAGTTTCTTCAAATTCTTATTCAATAGAAGGAGTAAAGGTTTTAGTTAGTTTCTAATCACATTTGTAATCTTTTCAAAGATTGTGACTATCAGTTACAACATTATTCCCATATATTTAATTCAATAAAAATAAGATATCGAGTACAAGAAGTGTAATTTTTGTTATAAAAGCGCTTCTGAAATGTCGCTATAAAAGCATGCCCCATTTAATGTCTTCAACACAATTTTAAAGTAAAAGTAACGAGAAATCAATAGTTTGTTTCAATCTTCTATTTCCAAGAACTTATTGCATTTTGATGGAAATATATATATTGAAATATTTATTATCTTAAAAGCATGCTTTTAAATTGAATTTCGATGTTTCTCAATTCCTTGTGTTTTCATTTTTTTAAACTAAAAAACTGAAAATTATCTGTCTTGTAAAGAATAAAAATCTACTGTAGAAGCACAACGTCTTCAATTTCGGCAATAGTATGACGCTTCTATACATGGAACATGAAAAACTAAATAACATTTGAATTTAAATAATTACTAATATAACAGCCCAGATCTGTCTCTCGGTAACGCTCTGACGTCACCAACAATAAAACTCGCGCCATAGCACTGCGAGACGTTAAACAGCATTATTTCCTTGTTGGAACGCCTAAATTTCAGTCATTTTAAATATAAAAGTGTCATTGTCGTTCTAATTTCAAATTGAATAGCTCTAAAAGAGTTAAATAAAATTTGCTATCGATTGATATCAAATTTATCTCGCTATGATCAATAGTTCCCTAGAAATTTTAAATTATATTAATCCTATATTTCAAATTAATTTTCCTTTTTTAATAGAAAATAGTAAATTATGGCTGTGGTATATCATGCGCGTGATATAGTTTGGACGCCACGATGCATCGTATTATTTATTGCAATTGTGATGATATGATTTGATAATATTTTTTGGAAACGTTTGACAAGCGGAGAAGTGCTTTGCTTGATTAGAATTTCGAAAAAGAATTCCTTTGAAATTTTAACTTTTCACTTACGTTCGACAGGCTGAGAATTTCATGGTTATTGAATTATAATAAAATTGTGAAACAACGAAAAATACTTCACACGGAATGTTGTTTACCAAGAGGTCTTTTGAATAAAGAAATATGTAAATAAAAAAAATATTTCCTGTCATAAAACATATGATTATTTTATTTATTTTCAAATAATGTTAAACATTTCTCTCGCATATATATCTATTTAAACACGTCAAATTTGACGGGAAATCTCTCGAATGAAGAGGCTATTTGCACCCGTGATAATGGCGGGTGATTTTCTAGTTACTTTATAAACAGTCATAATAATTTTCTAAAGAAGTATTGTCCATGAATTTTGTATAATTTTAAATTTTGTCACTGTACAACATATTCAAAAAACATGGAGCACGGAAACTTAAAAATTTAATTTACTGTTGAGAATTAATGTATCATTTTTATTCTTATCAATTATTAAAGAATAATGTTGATATTTTAAAGGGACGGCGGACATTATATAGCTTTTTTCTTAATTATTGACTTAGAGTTCTGAAATTTTGTGCATATATCTATTGAAACATTACTATATGGAATATATTTTTAAAAAAACCCCGACATGAAGCACTATTGGGGTAAATAAGCCCTAAGCCAATCCATCAGGGTAGGTTGAGGCAAAGTCTCTTAACCCTCTGACTGCCAAAACGACTAATACGGCCCAGCTGCCAAAATGTGGTATGCTTATTTCCTTCCCCTTTTTGAAAAGGGTCGGTAAACGGCGGGGAGCCATCTTATCTTTTTTACAATGGTTGTTTCCCCTCCCACTGTCACTCTTGATTGATGTCTCCAGTAAGTGTTCGAGGTAGATGCTCAATTTACTTTAAGCTCTCTGCTTACTTACTGTTAAAAATTCTTGCTATAGTGCCTGTTAGTTATCACAAATTGTAAACGACCCCTATATAGTCAACAAGGGTTTGGATGTTAGGAACATGACGATAAAAGAATCCCCTCGACGCAAATGACCACTTGCTAACCATATGGGGGAGGGAAATGTTTACCTTCTTTCATCTCTGACCTCGGCCAGTCTGGGTTTTAAAGAAACTAGATTTCAAAGCACTGTGGGTTTCAAAGGGTTAAATACACGTAAAGAAATGAATTGATTGAAATGAAAATTGAATCGGAGGTTTCAACATATCGAACTAAAAGTATGGATGGGGTTAAATCTTTTTTAATCAACCTTATAGGATGATAACTACCGATAAGATATGGATAAATGTTTATTTAGAACGGCTGGAGCAATTTTGGCGAAACATGTTTCCTTGGTTAATTTAGGCACGTTAATCGTTAAAATGTTACATTAGAAATTACTCCAACATTGTTCAATAACAACGGAAAAGAGAAATCTGTATTGAGAAACGGACCCTATCTCGCACTCTTCTGAGTTGGGTGGAGGTCAGTCATTGAAATATATCGAGAAAATGAACCAATTAGCATATCAGTTTTATGGTCAAGGTTCCTAAAAAAATATTCCCCTCCAAATTGGCTATAAATGCAAGAAATATGTGTAATATTGTATACTATCAGTATGCGCACGGCGTCGTCCGTGCAATCAGGACTTTAACAAAATGAAAAAAAAAAAAAAAAACCGTCCAGAATGGCATGAAAAAGTTCTGAAAACAAAACAAACGATACACATTATTGATTTTCCCGCTTATTTTTCTTCGCGATAATGACATTTCAACTGTAGAAAAACAACACAGAGTACGTTAATCTGAAACAATATTAAAAAATTGCAACGTGAAAATGATTACTATACAGCAAGCAAAATATGCGAGACATAAACACGTTAAGACACTGCCGAAAATAATAATCGAAGTCATTCGGTTGAAAGTTATGACGTCACCTGCGCTCTGCACCGTGAGCCAATGAAATTGCCAGAAACGTTCCGGAAAAGTGTCGCGGGAGCTCGGTAGATAAAAAAATATCGTTCAACTGACCAGGAAAAATTAATTTAAAAAAAACGGTAAAAGATACTTTGACCGTTCTTGTTTTACATACGACAGAACCGTTCCAGTTATAAGCTGAAAAAAATTGAAAATAATAGTGTTATTAGAACGTCGGATGCAGCAAATTTAAAAACAAAAATTAAATTTCCATGGCCAAAATGGCTATTTTTTAAAAAATTCTCAAAATCCAGTAAATTACGTTTGAAGCTGAAAACAAACTTCATTAGAACGAAAATTGTTTGTTCTATCCGATGGTGCATTGATTGTTTTTCAACGATCCTTAGAAAAGATACTACAGCCGTAAACTTGCCAAAAATGACCCAAAACAATACAAAACATTAAATAAAAAATTTTCTAGATTTAATTTTAAAATTTTGGCTTCGAGGTGCATTATGTCACCTCTACGACTACTTGTGTGGCGAATATCATGGCTGTGAGTGCGATAGATTCGTCTGGTCATCGCGCGCACGCATACACGCAAACATTCCCTTTTATAAGTATAGATTAATTTTGCCCGCTTCTTTTTCCTCCCGACAATGACATTTACCCGTGGCATCATGGCTTAAACAAACTATAAAAAACGCCCACAGACAATTACATCCCCTCGATTATAGCATTTAAAACAGTACCGAGTACTTTAATCCAAAACAATATTAAAAAATTACAAAGTGAAATTCATTACACCGTAAGCAACGTATTCGAGCCAAAGAAATACATTAAGACACGCTTAAAAATAATAATAGGTCATTGAGAAAATAAATCATCTCCGCGTAGAACACGAAAGTAATGACGTCATCTGCCGCGAGGAAGGTGACGTCCGATCGGATTGTAGAAATGCATGCTGGGAGCTGTAAGTAACCTTGGATCGAAAGCTCCGATTCGATCTGCGAGAGAAAATGTTTGGACTGATCGATAAAAAAATTCATTGAAAATCGAAAGAAAAAAAAGATATTTTGACTGTTTTTGTTTTAAAACAGGGATAAACATCCCGGTTATTACCTCAAGAAAATTGAAAATTATAGCCTTATTAGAATGGCCTGATGCGAGAAAATAAAAATAGAATTTTAAAAATGCAAAGGAAAAGTGATTATTGTTTAAAAATTTCTCAAAATTCAGTAAATTATGTTGGAAATTTTCAAAACAAACTTCATTAGAACGAAAATCGTTCGTCGATGGTGTGTCTATTTTTTTCGTAAAATTATCCAAAACCATTCTATTGAGAGATTAGTGCGGAAAATCAATCAAAACAAGACAAAACATTAAATAAAAAATTTTCTAGATTAAATTTTAAAATTCAGGCTTCGAGGTGCATTGAGTCATTATTCAGACTACCTGTGTGCCAAATTTCAAGGTTGCAAGTGCGATAGATTCGTCTGGACATCGCGCGCACACACACACATAAACATTGCCTTTTATAAGTATAGACTATAATATAAGATAAATGAAAGACATTTTTGTACTATTAATTTATGGATCTCTTCATAAGAAAAAAAGCCGATTCTCGCAATAAAACAACATTAATAAACATTTTGTTTTTTATAAATAATAATGCAGTTTCCGGTCTCACAAAAGGTTTTAACCTGAAAAAGGTCGGACAACGCCGGGTACTCTGCTAGTAGGTTATAAAACATAGTTTTAAAAATCATGAGAGAAAATAAGGCCGAATGAAAATTCTGAAGGCCAAGCACTTTGAAAACCAGCGGGAGTGGTCTCCCCTAAACTTTCTCGTACACTTCCGAAAAAGGTGTCATTATCCCTCTAGGGTTGCCATACGTCCCGTATACTATTTGTCCCGTTTGCTTCCTAAACTCTGAGTCATTATAATTTTAAAATGACCTGCGCCCATTTTTATGATTATGTGCAAAAGGAAAATGATAACAATTACAAAAATTGCGTAAGTTCTCAATTTTTTACGCGCGCTGAGGTACCACAACTTTATTTAAAGTTTTTGAGATCGAAATCTTACTACAAATATCATGCAAGATTTCATCATACCTTCCATCTGGAGAATGTCAGAACGAAGTTTCGGGTTCAGGGGGTTGCCATAATTTCCGAAGCTACAAGACTTCGTAGACCGCCAAGGTCAAAAGCCAACTATACTAACTTGAGTAAAATAAGCGAAACGCTCGCCAACACACTGTCGCAATGTTCATTTTGAACCAAATATGCAATTTGAACATCTTTTTTCCAATGGATTGAAACGAAATTTGAGCACAGATCTATAATTTATATTAGCAAACGTCATACCAATTTTTATTTATCTAAGCCAAAGGGTTTAGGAGATATAATTTTTACAAGTATGCGATTATACAGACCGACAGACAATCAACCCTTTGACGGATTTAGCCCAAAATTTTATACCGACCTACATTCATGATGATAAAACTGTGTACCAAATTTTATTCATCTGGCTATTCAAGTTTTTGAGTTATAGTGTTCACATGGCCGCGGACAGACAGACAGACTTCCCATGGACGGATTTTGTCCAAAATTTGATAGAGACCTACAAATTATGTGTCAAGTTCACATACCAAATTTCATCCCTGTATCTCTAACAGTTTCCGCGTTATCGTGTTCACAGACACACAGACATACAGACACACGGACACACAGACAGATACAATTCCAAAACTGTGTTTTTCGGACTCATGGAGGTCTAAAACATGGAGATTCGTCAAAATCGCGAGTCGAATTTTTTGACGATGCCAATATTTACTCTTTTTGTACTTCGCATACGAGAAAGTAAAAATGCATATTAAAATATTTCCCTTGGATGCGAGTGGCAACTCACAAATGAATAAATTCAACTATCAAAACTGTAAATTATAATTTCATTTATTGTTAATGGCAACGAGAAGGTTAAAGGTATTTGTAAATCAATGAGGGTGATTGGTTGGAAAAAGTGAGGAGGCAAAAAAATTTATAGGCGTCTAAAAGAGCCAGGAGTATAGGGGGTAGGCAATACAATTTAAAAATTTAGTTACATAATTATCTATTTTTCCCCAATACTTTTGCTTTCTCATAAATCCTAATTTTAGGCAGCTAAAATGCGGAAAAATTTAATTTTTCCCTAAAAAGGTAGGGGGTGACGGGCTCTCCCCCCCCTGTTGTAAATTAGGCTAATTTCTGTTTAGCTTTATAGAACAGCGAAGGTCCTGACTGACAGTTAGAGAAAGTTAGGGACTTGACAGTTAGGGAAAGTTAGGGACTTGACAGTTAGGGAAAGTTAGGGACTTGACAGTTAGGGAAAGTTAGGGACTGGGAAGTTAAGGAAAGTTTGGGACTTGGCAGTTAGGGAAAGTCCTTTCCGTTGAGAGATTTTGTCCCAAATTATATTTGCAGCAACAATTGTGGGTGTCGAGACCACGTGTTAAATTTCACCCATCTAGCTCTCTGCGATTTTGATATATCGTTTCCATATTTATACCGACAGACACACAGACATAATTCCAGAAATGTCTTTTTGTTCTGACGCAGCGAGATCTTTAAACGAGGACCAAAGTCATGAAAATATAATGGCCACCTTCTCCGCGATTCCAACACCGCCGCAACACCCCTGCAGACATTCGCATTCGGTAAAGTAAGAAAATAAATACAATACAACACCGTTTAATTGAACTAAAAGGAGGGGAACTAACCGAACTAAGGATTTTTTTCGGCTAAGACATGAACATCTATTATTATTTAGTGATTAATTACAGTATGGAATTCTGAAATGTCTTGAGAGTAAAACGAATTAAAAAATCTCTTTATGGGCTACACTTATGCCCTTTATTAAAGTTTACCCTCCGTCGGGAACAATGCGCCTGAGAGGTAAACAGTATTGTAATTAAAATTGTTAATATTCGTTAATTTTAATTTTCACATTCTAAAATGAAAAAACTGGGGATATCGTTGCAAAAATGTCTCGCCTTCGCGATTATTTCCTTGCTCTACAGTACGTAATTTTTGGATTTGGGCATTTCTGATAACCCGAGTTCGGTTAACCGGGGTTTTGCTGTATAATTAAATGAAAAAAAATTTAAAAAAACGAAAGCTGTGATTATATTTTTAAAAGACTTTTATAAATATTCAATTCATAGACAGTAGAAACGCATTAATCATAAATCTTCATTGCGCTTAATGCTAACGAATTTTACGTGAAGAAAGGATCGCCTCCTGCTGTATTTTTTGTATTTTAAATTTTATCTTTAAGGCAAAATATAAAACGCAAGTGTGGACTCCAAACGTATTCAGTTAAGCATGTTATAACATCAGGAAAATTCAATGAATTACATTCAGAAGTACTCATAAGTTGAAGTAATTTATTTCTAAAAAAGGAATTTGATGACATCGCTTAAGTTTCTTTAAGGAACGAGAATGACATTCAATCAGCTTTTAACTTCACTGTTAATTAACCAAAAAATAAAAATTTAGTAGCTCTGGTATACGTTGGTATTATTGTTGCAAATATACAAGTAGAATGGGCTAATAACATTTTCACACACAGAAAAAAAGCAAATAAATATTCAAAACAATATTATCAACTATTTTTAATAAGAGATTAAACCTTGTTTTCGTAACACAAGAATAATTTCATTTATGAAAAAACTTTGTTTATAAATTGGTTTCAGTGGTGAATGTAAGAAGTAATTATTTAAACATATTGTGAACAGCAAATATTGAATTTTAAGAATTAAGTTTGTTATTGAGATACAATATGTTTTATAAACATAATTAAGGTCTGTTCTTTTTCCTGTAACTAATTTTCTGACAATTATCGTTTGTCAGCTGCAAAAATAGTATTTCCTTTTTTCTTATTGAAATACGATATGTTTTACATAATTGACATCTGTTCTTTTTTCTTGTAACTAATATTCTAACAATTATCGCTTGTCAGCAGTAGAAATAGTATGCCATTTGTTCTTATCGGGAAAAAAAGTTAGAATTCTGAAATGGATATTTTTCTGTTTCATTAAAAATAAATGGAATAAAAATAAGAACACTTAGGTTTAAAAAATACCCACCCATCAAAGCAGGTGTTATATTCCTCCTGTTGGCATACGAAATAATCGTTTGCTGTAACCATCAGGTTTTTGCATATCTTGTAGCTAGCTCATTCCCGAACCAAGTCCGCTCAGATTTTTGAAAAATGACGATATTCTTTTTTTGTATAAAAATTATACAAAATTTTTTTGATGGTACTATTAATCAATTCATGGTATTATAAATCAATGTTTTTTAAAATTCAGTGACAAATAATAAATAAATAAATAAATACTAAAAATGTTTTTTATTTATTGATTTTTTTACACAGCAGGTATATTTAATCGGTTTCGAAAAACATAGTACAAAAAAACTGATAAAAAAAAAGAAGTATTATGTATCTATTATCGAACTGCTTCCGCTCTCAACTGAAAAGGAATCGAATCTGTTTTTCGAATCTTTTCCTGGACTTGAACCTATAATGTCACATTTGATATTATGGTAGATATCTTTAAATTAGAGCCGCAAATTCGGCATTGTTACTACATTTTGTCGAATAGCAATGCGATGTAGAAAAACGACTCAAATCGCAATAAGAAAAGAAGAAATTTATTCTGTCATTACTTCTAAATTGATTCGAAGAATTCTTTCCAAAGTTTTGTCGTTATTTCCGTAATCACCGTCTTGAAATAATTGATTAGGAGTGCGATCAGTTCCAAGATATCGTTGAGAGAATTTCTAATTTGAAGAGAGAACGAGGAAAAAATATTTCTTTCTAGGAAAAAATTCCCGGAGTTATTTAAGCATTTTTAATAAACATGACTTTGTGAGTAAATCTTCATCGAAGTGGGCTTTACCTATAATGATTTGTTTTTTTTATCTTGTGGTATTTTAGGATTCGTTTTGAAAAAGGATATTGCCGCAGACGATTTCTTTTCTCAATTTTCTTGTGAATTCTGGAAATACGAGACACATAAGTCTGAAAAGTTATTAACTTTTAAGTCTAAAAAAATATGGAATATGTTGATGAAATTATTTAATATGATATGATGAATTGGAAATTTCCCCGGAAATTTGATAAAAAGTGTACAATCGCGTGTGACGTCTGTTTTTTAAATGGGGTTCTTTTTTATTTTAATAGGAATAAATCAAATCACAACTCCTGTTTTAATTTTCTAAATTTAATCTAATATTAAAGTATGTATCGAAGAACTCTAATACAATAATTAAAGGAATTTCTATATTCGTTTAAGGAACTGGAAAGTTTTCAAAGAAAACTTATTAATAATCAGGTAACTAAAAAAAAAAGTAAGGTCAGGTGAATTACGAGATAAAAAAATGAATTGTTTCTTCTAGTTTCTAAAATTTGATTTTCGGCAATTTTTGTGGTTGTCAGAATCAAAATATATTGTTTCTTAATAATTATTACATATAGATATTTTGCCGACAGAAAACCATTATTTTTAAAAAATAATATTAAATTCCACCACAGTAGTCGTGAAATTTCTAAACAAAAAACTTTGATTGGCCTTTTTGATAAAAGAGCTGAATTTAATTTCAAGCGTAAAAATCTTTGTGATTATCATTCCAATATAGATTCTAGGGTTTTCAGGAACGCAATTTTTATTCAAGCTAACAGAATTAATTAAGAAACTAAAAATATGCAATAATAGAAATGATTTTTGAATGGCTTCCAATGTTTTTTTTTAAAGAATCTCAATGATAACCATTTCCCTTTTAATATTTACGACATTAAAGATCTTAACATTGACAGCAGTCTGGAATATAAAATCTAAAAAAAAAAAACTTTCACTTTTCATTGAGGCATGGAGGAAAACTAAGGGCGTTTTTTATTAATTTGTCTATATGATTTGATTCCCTACCCTTCCTGTTTCTCCTCCTTCTGTTTTGATTTTCTTTTCGAATACAGATGGCGCCATGGTTCTAGTTTTTCTTTACAAAAAAGGAAAAAAAAAAGGGGGATTACTTATTTAGGCGGGAAGTTCGATTTGGTTTGTGATAACGTGAGGACATTTTATCTCTCTTCTAAGCGTGGGTAAATTTATTTTTATGAAGGCTGTTATTCAGCCCGATGGCTAATAATATTTTTAAATCAATCTTATTAGCGTTTTTATGTTTGTGTTTGGTTTTCCTTTTTCTTTTAAAATAATGCTTATTAGATGGTACTGATCTCCTTTGTCTTTCGTTGGGAAATTTCGGCTAAGAGAATTTATATTTGCCGTAATGCAAGCTCCTTACAGAAATATTTCCCAAATATTTTGAATCTATTACAAATATAGTCCTTAGCCCTTGATAAAGTGGACTAGGATTGATTCCTTGTTTAATTCGATTCTCTCAGAGTATTTTTCTAAGTTCTTTGCTTTCTTTGGATGATTTTGATTTCCAGTGTATGTAACAGATGTAACTAGTGCCAATAGCGGCGATTGGAGTCATAAGTGGGGGGGGGGGGAGGGGGCAGCGGGCTAGAGAGGCTAAAAGTACCGGAGAGATAGAGGGTGATAACAAATTAAAAATTTTAGCTACAAAATTAGGTAGATTTCCCGGATTCAATTTCTTTTTTATAATTCCCAAATTTAGGCAGATAAAATGAGATAAAATTTAATTTTCCCGGCGAAAAGTGTGTGGGGGGACTTTCCCCTATGCCCCCCCGACTCACAGCCACCATTTGTAGTGACATCAGGTAGTGCTGACTTCCTATCTTGACCGCGTTAATTAAGAACTTTAAAAAGCTAAAACACGTGCTGAGCATGAGTGTCTGGCTAGGGTGTCGCAAAAAAACTTTTTATTTAAAAAAAAACATTGCTCCTCAGGGTTTTTCCCATTCCATTTGGTCCCAATAGAGAGTATGTGAGGTTTCAGCTATCTAAGTTGACAGGAGGGTTTGCCTGTAAAGCCATAACATTTGAAAAAAGCTCTTAAAATGTAAAATTTTTAGTAATTTTTAGTTAATTTTTTTACTAAAGTGTTAAAATTAGTTTATATTTGTTCCTATGGACATGTTTACTTAGATTATAAACTCAAATAAGTATTAACTGTACCTTTAGCCACTTATGACTTGAGGGGAAAAAAAATAATAAATTCATAAAATGATGAAAATTTTCACCAATTCTGCGTGGTTGCTTTTTGGAAACACCATACGATAGTTACTGTATGTTTGTAATAAAAGCTTAAAAATTCACTAAAATGTTAAAGAAGGATATAAAAATGATTGCAGTGATATGTTAAAATCTGCAATTTTATTTGACAGCTTAATAAGTAACATTAAGAAAAAGATTAAATACTGACAGTAGTTAATTGACCAAATAACTTGTAAAAATTCCAATATCTGTCAAATAATCTCATGTCATCACTTTAACTGCTTTAAATTTCATTGAAAACCGACTTCTTAAAGCAAAGGAGGTTTTTTTCTTACTTTCTTTAACAGACTGAAGTAAATTTTGAGTCTGTTCATCATTTTTGGTAATCGATTGTCTGAATTCTTCCATTACTGCCAGTTTAGTGGTATGATTTAAAACAGGGAAAACGGGGACACCAGTGAGAAATGAATTTTCATTAGCTTTGTATTTCATTAAGGATGCTGCAAACTTCTTCTTTTCAGAGTCTGACCCTTTCGAAGAAATTTAAAAAAATGATACACCTTTTTCTGGTTAAATAATACAAATGTCAATTAAAAGTCTCAATTTTTCAATTTTTGTTACATGGGGCATAGGGGGCATAAGAAATTTAGAAAGACTTGGCTGGGGCATGGCACAAAAAAGTTTGAGAAACACTGGACTAGAGGTTCGAATCTCTTAACTTCAGTTATCCATTATATGATTTGAAAATTTGCTTGCATTGTTTCTCGACAATTTCCGAGTGATTGCTTCCTAAAATCATTTAAGTTTCTTCTGTGAGCATTCAATTTTTGAATATTAAAAATAATGAATATGTTACATAGGGCATGGGGGACATAAGAAATTTAGAAAGGCTTAGCTGGTGCATGGCGCAAAATATGTTTGGGAAACACTGGACCAGAGGTTCGAATCTCTTAATTTTTTCTTACATAGGAGTTCCGAGCACCTCGGCCATCCTGCATCTCAGGATCCGCCTGAAAAAATGTAGGTTAATGTTAAAGCGTGGTGCGTGAAGAGGAAGGAAATGAAGGTTCGGTTGTAAATATTTCCATTGCCAACCGCTCCATAACTAAAACTTCGTCGTGCGCAAAGACAACGGAAGTCGGGCGCGATGACAAATGCCCATACCGGTGACCCACTCGGGGGATGAATGCATTGCACAATCAATCCTTTCCCATTGTCTTCTGGCGGTTCTTTTCGTTTTGGGAAAAACACCTCAACTGTGGAAGTCGTAAATTTCGGGCATGTCAGCGCATAAAAATGCCATTCTTTGACATCCGACGCCAGATTTCGGTGCTTTCTGTTGTCAGAATTCGGGTTTTTTTTCTCCACCTTGAGCCTCCGAGGTTTTTAGATAGAAAGTGGGGAAGGCCACATCAGACGAGGTGGAAAAAGCGTGCCGTTGTTGTGAATTTGGGAATCGAAAAGATTTGCTTTTACATCGATTTTGATTTTGAAGGTCTGATATGTTTCCAGGAAATAAAAATGGAAAGGTTGTCAGAAAATATCGGATATCCACAGAGAAGAACAGCTTTGTCATTGAGGAGTAACTCCAAACTGCGCATTTTGAAATATAGCTGCATTATACACCAGGAATGGCGCTAGAGTTTGCCCGACAGGGGGGGGGCACGGTCTCCCCGACAGGAGGGCACGACCTGCTGTATGTAACGAAATTGGTATCAAATTTTCGCGAGATTATTATTTATCAACTACGGTTGAATACCCCATACAAAAATTGCCCCCCCCCCGGTCCCTCTTCTGGCGCCACCCTTGATGTCCACTGTCCACTCTTATTGTGGCCCAATAGCTAATTCTTAACCGTTAGAAATAGACACATAGTTCCAATCGGAAGAATGCCTTGCCTGACAGGAAGAATTATATTTAATGTTGTTTCAGTCAATAAATGTACCGCTGAAAAATTTACGAAGTCTAAATTTTTATACATCCCCCGGTCCTATTAATCATATTTAGTAAAATATTCTTGACACACTATAATTTTTAACAAAGGAAGTTCCATCCTTCTGCAAATAAAACTGACCAAGTTATGGAGCTTTGAACCAATCAGTGGCCACGTCGCGTTTTAAACCAATCAGTGGCCACTTCGCGTTAGAGCTGCTCATTGATTGGATGATCTTCCTCGAGTTGGCCATTGAAACGGTCTAAAGTGGTCTAACTCAGCGATATTCAAAGCTCCATAACTCGGTCAGTTTTAGTCGCAGAAAAGAGGAACTTTTGTTTGTTTAAAATTCTAGTGTGTCAAGAATATTTTACTAAATATCATTAATTCCGTTAACACCGTTTCCGAGATAGGACCGCTAATTTCAAAATTTGCCGATAGATGGCGTTGTAAGTTGTCTCATCGAGTAGCGCATAGCCTTTTTACTATACTTAGACACCAACTTTATGGCCTAAGCTGTCACCGTTTAGAAGTTAAGAGGGGTGTAACGGATATAAGTGAGAACCCTGTATAGATACAAATGCAAAACATTGGTTTACAAAAACAGTTTGAACGGATGCTGTCTCTGAGAATTTGAGGCCGTTGATGACTTTATAGATAGTGGTGATTCTTGATGTAAATGTTTGGTTTAATAATTGAAGAAAAAAGCTAATATTAGGTAGATTCCTTATAGAAAGTCTACCTATTGCAATGATTCTCATAGCACAACTTTCGGAAGAAATCTGCATATCTTCACCAATCATGACCCCTAGAAAGCGGAATCGAGGATTGGTGGATGGATATGCATGATGTGGAGCTGCCGCGAAGGACCTGCCTACATGAATGTGCTAAAGAATGGAATGGTGTGGAGTGCTACCACGCCATTTGCGTGGCGTGGAGCAGTTGTGAATTATAAGCTTTAAGCTGGACATTAACCAGTATTCTACTCCGCTTTTTTTGGAACACATTGTGCCAAACCCCTTTAAGAAACCGATGAAAATAATGTAGAGCAAGGAAAAATCTGGAAGTCCATGCGATTTGGATTTTCATTCGGCCTACTAGGCCATAAAACCGAAATACGATATTCGGTTAGGGGGACTGAACCTCTCTCACAAAAGCGAAAACCACAAAATGGGGGAGGATGTGTGTGGATGGGAGTGAGTCTGGGGAAATCAGGGTGGGGGAGGAGGAGACGCATAAGGGATGGGGCTGCCCGTAGGTGCGGTCGTCGCAGTCCGACCTGTGAATGATCCACCAAGTTTAATAGCCTGAAAATGGAATGCTAAGAAGCCCTCCAATTGGATTGGAACAGATCAATGGTTAATTTCCAGCTTAAGAAGCCCTCCAAATGGATTGGAACAGATCGATGGTGAATGCCCAGCTTAAGAAGCCCTCCAAATGGATTGGGACAGATCGATGGCGAATGCCCAGTTTAAGAAGCCCTCCAAATGGATTGGAACAGATAGATGGTGAATGTCCAGCTTTAAACCCACATTACTTCACTCTAATGACGGGGCAACTGGAGGGATAAGGGGACGTAGTTATTCTGGATACCAGATTTTGGGGGTGACACGAAGACGAAATATTTTTGTTTTAATTTTTCAAAACTTTTGAACTTTAATGAAGAGATATTAGTACTTATTAATTATTGTAACTCTAATTCAAAGAAGTCCAGCAACTTCTTCAGACAATCGCATAGTTTTATGCAATATTGCTTTCGTCAAGAATTGTTTTAATAGTGATGTTGATTTCTCTCATTTCTTCAGCACTTGAAAAAAAATTGCAATAACTAGAAACTTTAATCTCAAAGTAGCAACAGTCGATGAAAATATTTAAAAAGGGAGGAGGGGTGACGTCATAAATTATTTCATCTGCTCTGCTTCGTTCAGTTACGTATTACTCCACTCACCCAGGTGGGGTGACGTATCTTTGTTAGACATTTTAAGGATGTGACAGGGGGGGGAGGTTCTCTTCTAATGGTGAAGAAATTTCTGCTGCTATCATATACTCAGAACCTACCCTGAATGCCTTTTCGAAAAGAAAGAAATATAAGTGGAAAAAATCACATAAGTTGTTTTAGCCCCAGTTAAAAAATACCCTCAAAATTCTGGTAAGTTCAAAATAACTTCAAAATTTAATGTGCTGATTTTAAATGTATTTATTTTTTAACCAAGATCTTGATGTCACTCTTCTTGTTACCCCCCTCCTCCTTGTCACAAACTGTCACAATTTACGAGCCTCCCCCCCCCTCAAGCGTGACGTCATTTTGTGGACGACCCCTTATGTCTCGCAGTTACCGAAATGATTCAAATGTTTTAATGGTACCAAACTCGAAAACACTGAAGCCATTAAAATGGCCACCGCCTTAATTGAAACGGATCAAAATTAAATATTCTTACACATAGTCAATTTTCACGCACTTCATTCGGGCATTCATGCCAAATTCGCGTTGGTCGTGATTGTGCAAAAAAAAACAAATTTACAGACAATTAAAGTACTTAGTTGGTTGAGTTAAACGAGTTTGCTTTGCTCATTCAGTACTTCTCTATGTACGAGTTTTCTATTTTGTTTATTTGCGGTAAAGTAGGACTTTCGCCTTAGCCATCAACTTCCGGTGATAATGTTAAGTCAATCGGATTCTTTAAAATTTCAATATGTTTGAAAATATTAATTAATGTTTAAAGTGGAGTTTTTTAATGTTATGGCTTAAGGATACTTTGAATATATTAAATTCATGTGCGCAAATGCCATAGCTCTCGATGTTTGCTTAAAAAGAAGGGCTAATTTTGTATTGGAAAGATTGCCATAAGTATTCTTTATCGCTCTTTTTGGCACTTTACAATCGGCATTCAAGAAATTAAATTCGAACTTGGCGCTTGATATAATATGAGTCCAACTTTGGATTTGGCAGTCCTTAAATTGAAAACGGAAGTGAACCTCACCAGTTCTGTGAAACCAAAATAAACAAATCAGACAACTAGTCCATTGCTTTACATTAAAAAAATTGTTTAGGTGTTCTAAACACGATGACCTTCCTCTATAGTTAGGAATATGCCGAAATCATAAATAGCGCTCTTCAATTTAAGCATAGCAATGTTTTCCCTTGATTCTTCCTTTAAAAAAATCCAAAGGAAAGTTTTTATTAATGGAATATTAGTTTCTTACCGATAAAATTGAATGCTTTTTATTCTAGATCGATTTTGATTGATTTATTTGATTTCTCGATGGCCTTGCGATAACGAAAAAAATTGTATTTCCTCAATTGATTGATCAGAATCTGCAAATAATCTGTAAATTTCTGTAATCAGAATTCCATTAAATTGTTATGAATGCCTGATGAATGTCGAAATCACCTGAATATCACCTGATGTGGAGATGATGTCTTAAAGCTGAAATTGGCGTCGCTTCGGGCGGTGTCAGCAGATG
>BGPR01027403.1:0-12782 GCA_013235015.1 Araneus ventricosus
TTTATCAAGTAAGATATTAATAAAATTACATCTTCTATTCTTTGATTCACATTAAAATAAAAAAAAAGAATTATAAATTAAATTATAGATAAAATACCTTGTTTCATTTTTTTCATTTATAGTTCTTGAGGGTGCTTCTCGCAAGAGGAAGCATGATATTTCAGAAACTGAAACCAGTAAGCTCTATTAAACAATTATACTTTGATAATTTGTTAAATATTAAAATAAATATATCAACATTAAGTAAAATTTAATGTATTTTATAGTCACAATTTACAAATTAAGTAAAAAGTATTTTTTAAGAAGTAGACAAGTGATTGAAATTATTTTTTAAAGTAGTAAGTAATCTTTATGAAACCGTGAAATATTTGATTTTTTTTTTAAGTCATAAGAAAAATTTTGTTTAATATTTTCTTTTCTACTGTATTTTTTTAAGCTGAAGAACTGTCTATAGAATAATTATAAGTTATTACTTCTAAACTATTTTTTCAAGCCATGTGTTTGAAATCTAAATAAATTTGTCTGGTTTAAATCATTGAAATATAATCTGTAAAATAACTAATAAAATTATTAAGATGAAACAAAAAAAAATAATAATAAAAACAATGCTATTTTTTCATTTTTGTTTTATAATGTCTACTTTAATTATTTTTCACTTGTTCATGCTTATTTTGCTTTCAGATTCTGTAAAACACAAGAAAAGCAAGAAGCAGAGAAGCAAATCAGAAAGTGAGTCGGATGTTGGTAAGTGAAGCTTAAATTATATCATATTTCTTATATTTAAAACTTTTATAATTTGAATTTCAAAAATAATACTTTAAAATATTTTAAAGGAATTTAAAACATTTTTAATTTACTTTTTTTTATTTCCCTCTCCTAACACATGGAGTATATTTTGCACATTTTAAAATATTCAGTGTACTACACTTTAAATTCACTTCCAAGTTTCTATTAAAAAAATTGTATGCGGGGAGTTATATCATTTATATGAAATATTATTTTGGATTATCTTTCTTTTCAGATTCAATTGTAGATGATGAATTCGAACGAAACAGCGTTCTCGGCTTCAAACACCGGCGCATGGAGAACGAAAAATTATGGAACAAATCCATACACCCAGAAACAGTTCAAGATAAATACGATGTACTCATCTCTGACGATTTGAAAAAAGTGGAAGATAACATCCCCCCACTCTCAGTGTATATAGGCTCAGGATTTGCGGCAGAAGTTAAATCATTCCGTAAGACATTTTATTTAAGTTTTTCGAAAAGTGATATCGAAAAGCGAAAAAAGTTTATAAACATTCCGCTAACGGAACTTAACAATGTTATTGCAGGGTTACATGTAATTGAAAAACATGTCAGAAAAAATACAAAATGACTTATTTTTTATATTAATAATGATTTTTATTTTTTATAAATTAATGATATATAAATATATATGTCTATTATTAAATAAAATTAAATATATATAAAAAAGATAGATAATTTTTTATTGTTTTATTCTGTTTTATTTTAATTTAGATTTTAAGGAGGAAAATGTTTTATTTAAAGGCTCAAGCATTTAGAAATTTCGTTAACTCATACCGTAAAACTCTAACTGAAACTATTGATCCTTTAATTGCATTAAAGGACTCAAAAAATGAAATTTTTGATATTTTAAAAGAAAGGAATGCAAGATTAAGATTTTTTATTTCTCTTCATATAACATTTGAAAAGATGAAAGATGGTGAATTAATTAACCATATGTTTTATTTTAATTCAAATACTGAAAGATTATTATCAATATATGAACTCGAAGAGAAATTTAATTCTTCTATTTTAAAAATTTTGAAAAATTTAAGATTTTTTGAATTTTGGGTCTGGGTGGTCAATAAAAAGTATTGATTTTATTGACTTGCATGTAGGATATTATCATGAAATAAGAGGCGGATGTAACCAGATCAATTTACCGAAAATTTTAAAAAATAAAAAATGTTTGCTTGATATTCATTGTTAAAACAATATGTGTTTTTTATATTCAGTTTTAGCAGGACTTTTTCCTCAAAAATACAATAAATCATTAGAATCAACATACAAAAAATTCTTAAAATATCTATCATTTGACTTTTTAACTTTTCCTGTTAAAATAAGTGATGTAATGAAATTTGAAAAAAGAAATCAAATAAGAATAAATGTATTTGGTTATAAAACTGAAGTTTTTCCAATATATAGAAGTAAACTAAGTATTTATAAAGAAATAAATCTCTTGTTGTATAAAAATCATTACTATTTAATAAAGAATTTTAATAAACTGCTACACATCCAACGTGGTATACATAAATTTTGTAAAAATTGTTTAACTGGGTTTGCTCGTCAAAGTTCATTGGAGGCTCACATGAAAAGATGTTTATATAATGCACCTCAAAAAATTACATTACCTGCAAGCTATCAAAAATATTTAAAATTTAACTCTTTCCAGAAAATGTTCTTCCATAAATTTTGTATTTACGCCGATATCGAAAGTTTAACTGAAAAAGTATTTTCTGCTGAGCCAAGTAATGACAAATCATTTTCCTTACAAACTGAAATACATAAGCCTGTGGCATACTCTATCTTACTTATTGATGATAACAAAAATATTGTTTACCATAAATTTTACTGTGGGTTAGATATTATTTCAAATTTAGTATTGAGTTTACAAAATATTTCAAAAGCTGTTTTAAAATTTATGGAACGAAACGTTCCCATGAATGAAAACGAAATAATATCACAAAATAAATGTCATCTGTGTGGAAAATTCTTTTCGAAAGGAAGTGTTAGTGTTAGAAATCATGATCATTTTACTGGAAAACTATTAGGAAAGGCTTGTCAAGGATGCAATTTAAATTATAAAGTAACTCAGTTCCTACCAGTCATAATGCATAATTTGTCAGGATACGATTCCCACCTGATTTTGAAAGAAATTTCTAGTGATTTAGCGAAAAGAATGAAAATTATCCCTGTAAACTCTCAAAAGTGTATGTCATTTAGTATTGATAATTTAGTATTCCTTGATAGTTTTTTATTTCTTCCATCCAAACTGAGTACACTAATTGAAAATCTAAAACAAAGTAATCATAAGTTTTCTATATTTAATTCTTTTTTCAGTTCTTATACCCACAGAAAACATTTATTACGTAAAGGTGTATTTCCATACAGTTATTTTGATTCCTTTATGAAATTAGAAGAGAAAAAACTTCCTTCTAAATCTGCTTTTTTCAATAATATAACAAATGAAAATATATCAGATGAAGAATATAGATTTGCAAAATTTATATACAATAAGTTTAAATGTCAAAGTTTTAAAGACTATTTAAGATTATATTTAGATACAGATGTTGTTTTGCTCGCAGAAGTTTTTGAAAATTTTCGTGCATTAAGTATGAATTACTTTGAGTTAGATCCTGTCCATTTCTATACAACTCCTAGTTTAACATGGAGTGCTGGAATTAAGACAACAAACGTTACCTTAGAGTTATTAACAGATATTGATATGTATTTAATGTTAGAATCAGGAATTCGTGGAGGAATGTGTCTAGTTTCAAAGCGCTTTTCAAAAGCAAACAATAAATATTTAGAGGACTTTGATGAAATGTCACCATCTAAATACATAATATCATTAGATGTTAATAATCTTTATGGAACTGCCATGGCATTTTACAACTTACCGGAGTCAGAATTTCGATTTTTGGATCAAAATGAAATTCAAGAATTCGATTTAATGTCTGTACAATCAGATTCAAATGTTGGGTATATATTGGAAGTAGACCTTTATTATCCACCAGAGCTTCATTCAGAACATAATAGTTTTCCTATGGCTCCTAATCATGAAACAATTACGTTTGATATGCTTTCCCCTTATCAAAAGGAAATTTGTGAAAAATTAAATATAAAAATCAATGAAAAAAATAAGAAACTTCTAAATACTTTTAATGAGAAAAAAACTATGTAGTACATTATTTAAACTTACAATTTTACATTAAACACGGTTTAAAACTTTAAAAAATTCATAAAATAATTAAATTTAAGCAGTCTAACTGGTTAAAATCATACATTATGTTTAATAATGATAAAAGACAAAAAGCGACAAATAATTTTGATAAAGATTTTTTTAAATTGATGAACAATGCGTTTTTTGGACGCACTTGCATGAACATAAGAAAACATACTAATGTAAAAGCAGCGCTTAATAAAAAACAATGCAAAAAATATTTAGCAAATTGTAACTTAGAAAGCTTTTCAGTGATAAACGAGCATTGTGCATTATTTAAGCTGTTAAAATCTAATCTTTATTTGAATCAACCTATATATGTAGGTTTTACAGTTCTGGAGTTAAGTAAGTTGTATATGTTTCAATTATATTATAATATTTTGAAACCTGTTTACAAAGAAAGAATTAATTTAATTTACACAGACACAGATTCGCTCTGCCTGGAAGTTCTAACTGATGATTTTTATAACGACTTAGTAAAAAAATTTAAGAATTTAATGGACTTTTCCAATTATGATGCATCTCATAAATATCATTCAACAAAATATCAGTCATTATTAGGATATTTAAAGGATGAAACAAAAGGTGTTCCCATCAAAGAGTTTTGTGCATTACGCCCCCAGATGTATTCTTATACTTTTGGAAAAGAAAACAAGGAAACAGCAAAAGGAACTAAAAAATCTGTGGTTCAAAATGTTTTGAAACATGAAATGTATTTAAATGTGTTGAAAAACGATCATTTGATAAAAAATAAGCAATCAAGCATAATTTCTAAAAATCATACTGTATCTACAATACAACAAAATAAAACAAGTCTCTGTAGTTTTTATGACAAAATGTATTTATGTGATGAAATCGAGTGTTTAGCTTATGGTAATGTTTCTATTAGAAAATAATATTTATACATTTTATAGTCATGATCCTGTGTGTATACATTATTCTTTGAATTTGATTAATTGTATATATAATGTATTTCTTTTATATATATACATATATATATTAATAAAATAAAAACTTTTTTCCTTATCAACTTGTCTCTCTTTTTTGTCTCTTGTCAGTCTTATTTTACATACACAAAATAATATTATACCATATATGGTATGACAATGCGTCATAAAATGGTTATGAAGAATGCGGATTCAAATCCTGTGCACTGGATGGCAGCACAAATTCTTTTTATAAATTTTTTCTTTTTTTGAATTTTTGCTAGGATCAAAAGTGTAAACAAAAATTTAAAAAAATCGATTGTGAGTTGTCTAAATAACACAAATAAAATTATTTTACAACTTGTGATGCATAAAAGATTTGAAGCGTTGATTAGTTTGAAACTCCATAATTTAGGTTTTAGACCAAGTGTAAACAAAAATTTAAAAAAATCGATTGTGAGTTGTCTAAATAACACAAATAAAATTATTTTACAACTTTTGATGCATAAAAGATTTGAAGCGTTGATTAGTTTGAAACTCCATAATTTAGATTTTAGTCCAGATACCAACAATATATACTACTTCCGCGAGCTCGTTACATGGGTCGCCGACATGCGCTTTGACACAGTCGAGCCCCACGAGATCACCGGCCGTATAAAAGTTCTTCTTAACGTTGATTACGAGAGCAGATCTAGGCCTGGAACTCCTCAGTGCCTCGACTGAAAGATTATCTTCACACCACTTTCTTTTATAAAATTTAAATAAAAGATGATTTGACGGTTTTTTCTGCAAATTCCAATATCAACTCTGCAATGCACCCTTGCCCTTATTAAGTTTGTTGGCCACTTTCACTGCAAGTACATCCCAGTGCTACGATTGATTGGTGGTCTATCCATTACTATGGCAAAAACATTTTGATCTCTTTACATACACTTATGTTTTGTAAATATGAGAAATATCATCAGGATTGGGCACTTAATCTTATCTAAATAAAACTGTATTTTCTTTTGAATTTAAATTACTTTCAGCAAATAACAATTAGTACAAATCTTTTTCAGAATACACGCATGCCAATCGCTGTCTTAATAGAAGGCAAAGAAATATAATATAAATAAATAAAGCCTTAGTGATTATTTTGAGAAAGAATTTCCTAAGCAATCATTTAAAATTAAAATATATTTTAATACTGGCTAAAATTCCAATTCGCTTAGAATATTCAATTTATTTACTCATTCTTTCAGAATATTTGATTTGAAAAGCAAATTTTTCATAAAAAAACTATCAGTGTTTTCCACTTCATGTATAATGATAAAAACAAGTTTTAATATATTTTTATTTACTGTCTTCCATTTTTAGTTTTTCGAAATTTCGATTCTAACTTTTTCCACTTCGAGCATATTGTTGTATAATTGTAGCCTCACCAGGAATAAATGTTTTAATAAAACTATTTGAGTGTTTTCTCTGATGTGTTCTCGAATGGGATGTAGTTATTCCACTAAAATTCTTGCAAAAACACATGAATTGTCTTACAAATATCATTGCAGCAGGTATGGCCTAATCAGATGGCCCTGTACCGCGGTGTAATTGTAAGTTAACTAGTTCCGGACGCTTCGACCTGGGTTGTACCCTTCAAGCGCACAATTATTGTGAAATTTTAACTTTCAGGTTAGAAACTTAGCTTTTAAAGTGAACGAACAGATCTTTTTTGTATTTAATTATATCTCCGAAACCTTAAGACCGCTTTACCCATGGTTGTTTAAGAAAATATGCATATAAATACGAAGTATTTGCTTTTGAACTGAAGCGGAAAAACGAAAAAAAGTCGTTTTCACCGCTAGGAGGGTTAATTTGTGTGTGTGGCTGAGAGTAGGTATGTGAGGGTCGTCATGCAGTGGGAATAATAGTAATAATAGAGCAGTCAATTATACACAGAAGGAGAAAATACTCAATTTTTCGCATCCAATTACAAATGTTTTTGAATTTTTTCCCACGACTGTTAGGGACCTGCTGTCTCATGTTTATATCAGATGTTGAAACACTTCAGAAATTTTTGTTATTGGTTGCGAAAATTGAGTATTTTCTCTCTCTTTGAAATTACAAAAAAATGAGATAGGTGGTATTTCTTGTTAAGCGAATATATATTGTTTAAGTTAATCATTTTAGGAACTTTCTGTTATGCTTGTGGGAAAAGTAATTGACAACATTTGAATCCATATTATACAAAAGTCCGTGGTGCCTCGTGAAAGAGTCTGGGGAGCAGGAACTCCCTGGTTTAAAACTCGATTCCAAGGATGATCCGCCGTGGTGATCCTGAAATCCTTCAAGCATCAGACTCATTCCTATTGATGTTTAAAATCCACAACCAATCCAACCTACATGAAAGGGTGTAACTCATAGAAGTAGCAAACGAAGAAAGGAAACTTGTACGAGAACACACTGAAACATTAGGTTTACTAATACCATTCGAAACAGGACCGGTCGTTTAGCTACAGTAAAATCTCAATAACCAGACAGAAAAGTAGAAGCATAAATAAATTTAAAGAAAACATGAAATTATTGGAATATCAACTGCAAATTCTTAACTAAAATAATTTCTTAATGAAAAAAATAAAACTATTATGCTGAACACCAACGCCATAGAGTCACTTGATAGGAATGAAGGAGAGGGGCATTTCATAAGGTGCAACACAAACAAGAAAATCTAAAATATATATTTAATGGAATTAATTTAAACTGGCAAGATGGAAAGTCACTTTCCCCAATGAGACTAGCATTTTTTTCAGTGTATATCAGATCGGCTGGAAAAGGCAGAAACACCGAAGGGAAGAGAGATTCGTTGCCAGACTTAATCTGCAATATTATATCTCATGCTCTAATTGTCCATTCACTCTGATGATAATAAAAGGACAGCGTGCATTTTTTGACAACAATTTAAATGTTTTTCTCTGCTGAAGGGGAGTTGCTGTTCGAACGTTGGCAAAGCTGTTTACATGAGTTCCGCGAATGGTTTCTTACAGTTGTTCTCTTGAAGGCGCTATAGTGAGTGGGTGCAGTTACATCTTGATGCTATGAACGCAATAAGTGAATTCGTGAGTAGCGACGACAGAAATGAAACCGTGCTTCATCCCAAACTTTTCAAGAAAAAAATAAAAATCACAAATACACGCCTAGAATGCGTCAGGTGACGCGTAGTGCTGAATATACTCTTAGCAGAAATAAATACGAAATTAACAAAATTTATATACCTTTATTTTCTTTGCTTTAATTTCAGTAAATTTAAGTCTGCATAATTTTCAATGGAAAGCAAAGTTGGGCTGAATAATCTCTCTTTTGACATTAAGGAACTTAAATAATTTATTTTTATTATTTCATACTGGCATTTAAATTAAGTCAATTCATTAAGCTAAAATTTATTATATTCAACGCATGATAAGTTCAATTTACAATAATTTCTTTCTTGCCATTTTTTTTCCGGGGAGGTGACCTTAAAAATATAGACAAGGTCTACGCCGAAGACTTTTGGCATCACCAGAACCGCTGAAAGTTAACAAGAAATTGATTGCGAATTTTAGCAGAAGAAACCCGCGCCATTCATCTACTAACAGATATTTCCTGATCTGGGCTCAGACATTTTTTGTCATCTCCCGATGCTGCTCTTCGTTTCGGCTACATATGTTATTTTAATTTACTGAAATCAATACGGAAAAAAAGGAAACAAATGTCTCAGGATTTGTTATTTGAATTTGCTGAATTAAGGAACACATTTTTTCCGTTGAGGTTCAACTGTGGTGCCTACACAGTGGAACTCATTGCATAGCTTGATTCCAATAAACTGCTTGCACTTTTTTTCTGTGTCTACATTTTAACAAAGGATCGCTACGGTTTTATAATCAAGTCTGAGGTTTATAATTTGCAGAATTGTATGAGTCATGTCTACAAAATAGAAATAAGTTCAAATTTCTCAACTGAATAGGCATGCAAAGAAAAAAAAGGAATTCGAAATCTTATGCAACTTTATAATATAAGTTAATCTCACAGTTTAGAAATGTAGTTAGCTGTTTTGACGAGAATATGGTTAAAAAACATGAAGCTATAGATGTTTTCACTTTTAATGTTGCGGGGTTCAACAAACTATAGAATATCAAGAATATAGAAAAATTTTGATAAGAATATTGTACTACAATGCATTCCGACTACTAGGGTTCTGGGACATATTCTTAGAAATGCTTTTATTATAAAGTAATTTTATCGCAATGAATCATTAGGATAAAAGCTAATTAATTACCCTCTGCTTAAAATTGATTTTTTTTTAAATAATGCATTTCAAATCGCATACAACGCATCGTTGAGTTTCCGTGGAATTTTTTATAACCCACTTCATCTGTATGGTGACTCGCAAAATTCGTTAGAAAAATGCGGGTGTTTCAATTAGCTATTTAATAGTCACCTTTGTTGCGGTGGTACCTGCCAGATGTGGCGGGAAGAAATATGTATTAAATCCAATTTTTGAACGTTTATAGATACTAAATTTCTTAGTGTGTGCGTTTTTTATAGTTGAAGGATTTTTGAACATTTGTGTGTATGTTTCTTACTGTTTAAGACTATAATGTTAAAACATTCTAGCCAATATTTTAATGTTATACTGTAGGTATTGAAAGGTAATGTGTGTTTTTGAAGTTTACTTTGCATGTTTTATTCCGCAAAGGGAATTATTAATCAGATGTATGCATGTTTTATACACAGAGAGTAGTAACTATTGTAGCGTGTAAATTTTGTTTTGCACTGACAATGACAATTATTCAATCATATGTTCTATGTTTTCATAGTTGTCATGCTATAAGATTTACTTAATTAATCTTATGATAGTTACAATTTTAGCTTGGAATAAATATTTCAGATTATAGGATATATTTCAAAACATAGTTGATTTTCATTTTAGACATGAGAATTATTGAATAAGTAGACATTTAGGGTGCATATTTGCTTCATTCCTTATTCATTGCATGTGATTTACTGCTGTTAGGCAGTTTTAGCCAATATTTTAATTTTATACTGTAGCTATTTAAAGGTAATGTATGTTTTTCAAGTTTACTTTGCATGTTTTATTCCACAGAAAGAATGATTAATCAGATGTATGCATGTGTTATACACAGAGTGTAGTAATTATTGCAGCGTGTAAATTTTGTTTTGCACTGAATGTAAAAATGGTCTTTATGGAACAACCAAATTTAGATATCTGCAGATATAACGCTCCCATGCTTCTGATAGTTTTATGATTCCATATTATTACGTTTTTGAGGAGGAAGAGAAAAACATAATGTAATTGGAAGAATGCCAGTTGTTAGTATATGGGATAATGATAGATAGTACCTTCGAATGTTGTTACGTAAATCTGATGCAGTGGGTTTTGATGATTTAAAAACCGTTAGTGGAATATTGTGTGAGACTGCATCTTCATTTGCATTAGCGAAAAACAGCATCCGAGTGAGTTTACACAGTTAATTTGAACAGAAAAATTTAACCTCTTCAGTCCTGAGGTACACATATGTGTACCTGAAATTTTTTTCATTTTTCTTGCCTCCAAAGTAAAATTATAACGAAAAAAGGCATGTATTGCAACATCTATGAATGTAGCTTTCAGTTTTCATCACTAGATGGCAGCACAGTACGGTATTTTTTTCTTATATAACGCTGTGAATTAATGATACACGACTATGGCGACGAACACAAAGCGGAGCAAAAGTAAAGACATTTTTTCATACTTTTTATTAAAATAAAGTCTTGCGTATTTTTTTATAAAGTCTTTAATGTTTAATTCAAGTCATAATTAAATTATAGTAAGTTATCTATAATAGAATCTGTAAAAATATAAATTGAATGAAGGTACACATATGTGCACCTCAGGCACTTTGGCGGCCATCTCTTGACTGCTTGTGTTTTTGCGTGAGGATTATCTTTTGAACGCTTATTTTCAAATTATCACTTCCTGTCCTAGAATTTATTGTTAATCTTTTTTCTAATGAATAATTCATATGCTTAATACTTTAATGAAATATAATTTTAAAAATATTTATTTTTAATTTTAATAATAAAATTAATTTTATTGCTGTCTTTTAGTCAGTTCATTTCAATCAGTCATCCCCTATACAGCATTTGAAAGTACATAAACTAATAATTTATATTTTTCTATTAACATTAACTTAAAAGGAGACTTTTGAACTTTTAGGGAAAAAAATATTTTTTTACTTGTTTGAGATAATCATTCAGATGATAGTTACTCAAAAGAAGAATCAAATTTTTAAATTAGAATAAATGAAGAATATGAAGATGAATTTGAAAATGAATTCACTGTGGTTGATTACCCTAAAATAGTCAACGAAAAAAGGAAACATATCCCTATTAGCAGAAGATATTTTACGATATTTCCATGATGTTCCTATGATATGCTGATTGCCATACAACATCCTAAAAATATTGTATGAATTTTGTAGAGCATTTTGTGCTATTTAGAGATGGGATTCATTATTTTGTACGATAATTATTTAGCATGTGCAAAATGGACAAAAAAATGTCAATAGTGGTTATCAACTTCTGGATATATTACAAAATGGTGCAAAAATGAATAGCAGATCATTCAAGGGAGAAGCCAAAATATGTGATGTCAGGCACTGTTGAAATATGAGAGTACTCCCTTCATCAGCAGGAAAGGAAGGCTAAGAGTTAGTAAAAATTTATTTTTGCCTGAAAGCATTTCAATGGGAGAATGGACATCAAATGATGAAAATATACCTAAAAGGCGACAAGAAATTTCATCATTACCAACAGGTGAAAACACTCCAAAACAAGCAAGACAAGTTTTCCCTTATCCTTTAAAAGAAATCAAACTTGATATGTCAAGCCATGTTCCTCAATACATGGATGACAAATTTACATCAAAATACAGGTATCTGGGATGCAAATCGAGGAGTAGAATCCAGCGCACAAAATACAATATCTATTTATGTACACTGAAAAACAATTGTTTCCTGAAATTTCATTCGAATTAAGATTTAATAAATTGATAAAATAATAAATTCTTTATTTTGTTCATTTAATAAGCTTTTACAATAAAAAAAGTAGTGTATTTATTAAATAACCTGTAAAAGTAAAAAAAATTTGTAGATGACACTTTTACTTATTTAAGTCCTGAGGTACACATATGTGTACCTTAAAATTATGGGTCTTAAAATTGTTTGATCAACCAAATTTTTTCTCTGGGTATTATTCAGACCTAATAAAGGTAACAGAACATGAATATCAATTTTTTATTCAATTTAAAAAAATTCAGGACTGAAGAGGTTAAGATTTATGTGAAATAAGAATAAAAAGGGGGAAAACCCGCAAACTTGCTTCTTCGTTACAAAATAATGTGACAAGAAATCCCTGTGATTGAGCACCTTACTAATAAAATAGGTGATGCACCCATATAAGAGGCATACGAAAATGAATGTCTAGAAGAAGTGAAGCTTTTTAGACTATTTACATTGAAATAAATATTTAAAATTAAAAGATAGGGTCAAAAATCATCATATCGGCATGGAAATTTGCAAATATCCAGAATATGCCTGTTTTCAAGTAATATCACCCTTAAAAAATGAGTGAAAGCGAAAAACAGCTTCAGAGTGAGATTACTCACATAATTTGAACAGAAAATTTAAGATGTATGTGAAATGTAATTATGAAAAGAGGGAAAGAAGTGACGTAGCAAGAAATCCTATGTAACTAAATTTTACTTTTCATGTTTTATTCCGCAGAGATAATGATTAATCAGATGTATGCATGTTTTATAGGTGCTTAATTTTTTTT
>BGPR01027404.1:0-20758 GCA_013235015.1 Araneus ventricosus
CGAAAGCTAAGGGATTGGAAGCAAGGCTTATTATAATAAGTGAAGCTAGGGATATTTAACCAACTTGATTTTCTCAGATTGTGAGATCATTGGTGAATTGTATTGCCATCCCTATTTGACCATTGAAGGGGATTTCCATCCAGATTTAAAAAGTCACCGTAATGGTGTGTAGCCCTCTGAGCGAATAATAGGTCAGAGCAAACCTTTTCAAAAATATCTCTATGCTTGGCAATGGGTTCCTTTAAGAAATATCCCCCGTCACACAAGAGGTGTTTGAAAAAGAAACGCCTGAATTTCCCCCCCTCTCATTGCTATCTGCGGGAGGTCTAATTATCCCAGCGGGGAGAGTCTTCCCCCGTTTCTTATCGCAAGCAGATCCCCCTTGCGACCGCACAAGGCCCCGCGCCGCTGACTGATTTTATAAAATGAAAATGATTTGTTTTTGTAAATCCAAGTATAAATACTTTTGAATATAAGTATACAATTTGTGCACAGTTTACATCTACTAATTTAAGGCAAGGTTGGGTTCTTTAAAGTCATGAAAGATTAGAATATCTTACAAGCTGCACATAAACTGTTGCAAACTGAGAAACATTATTGACAGAGAATATGAAAAAATAACTAAAAACGAAACACAACGTTTAACATAGGTTTGTGTATGAATAGTGGCTATAATTTTATAAAGTGGCTATTTTTTATATTTAGTTAAAGTTTAGTTAGTAAAGTTTAGTTATTTAAAAGGAAACGATAAATTTTGTTAAAAAAGCTAAGCATTTCACAATTTGTTAGATTGCACTCCAGGCTTGAGCCATCAAGAACAACTGTTTGTTAGTTTAAGACGTAGATGACTCTGAAAGCACATATACAAGTAGGGCCGGTTTAAGTCCTAAACGGGCCTTTAGGCAATACAAGTTACAATTTCTTTCCTACTCAGTTTGAAAACCAAATATTTTTCATTGTTCTTCATGCAAGCAAATATTAAGACAGACTGAAATTAACCCTCTGAGTGGTTCGGTCTTCTTTCTAAAGCGATTCGAAAAGCGAGCGGCTGTAGAACCTTTATCTATTTTGAAAGTGTCTTCCTCCCAACAGAAGATTTTCCCAAAAGCGCAGCAGATCAAGTCTCTTCCCCCCTCTGAGCTGTGGACAGTCTGCAATCCCCTTGGAGGGGCGCACTAACCGCAAGAATCCGCTCTATTCAGCTTTTAACCTATTCAAACTAGGTTTTACTGCTTTCGGAGATAACACCTGTCGTGTGACAAAATTACACTTTATGTCTTCGAGAGCCCTCTTTCTGCATATTGCCCGTGTCCATGACAAAAATAAACACCGTTAGACTAGACAAATGCCAGACCGTTGGGCCAAAAAATTGAAGGCTATATTACTTATTTTTCATGTCGTGAGTTTCTAAAAATATGAACATCATTGAAGTTGCATGAAAGTTGATATTCTTTAGATGTCTCTGTGACTTCAATTTATTTGATGTTTATTAATAGTTGTATTTTAAATATTGGCTGTACTTCATATTATTAGTTGTCTTTTTTATATTCTTGATTTCAATTTATTTTCAGTCTACACGTCAGCATATTAATCTACGAATGTAAAAATTATTTCCTTAATTTTAAGGTTTAACTACAATGCCATTTATATATATTTTACTAATCTCTGATGGCACTATAAAACTTTTCATATTGTTTTTTGATTTAGTATTCAGCAAAAAGTAAAAAAAAGAGCCGATCACAAATAGAAATGGAGCTTAACTGGCGTAATCCGTTTTGTATGCACATAAACATTTATTATATAGATAGTCACATAATAATCTATATTCCAAAATAGCCAGTAATAATTAATACACATGAAGGATTATAAATAACCATCTTAACCCCTGAATAATGTTTTAAATAAAGCAATATACTTCAAGCCTTTTGTACTGAAACTAGTTATATATGCTTTTAAAGAGGGCGAATTAATAATCCTCAAACTAAAGATTGCATTTAGAAAACCAATGCACTAAATGCCGGAAGAAATAGCTTATTCATATAACCTTTATTTAGTACGCAAGAGATTATCTTATATTATAATAAACGGAAATTTAATTCACCTGAAATTTGAAACTTTGATGCTATAGTCCAGGAAGAGCATCCAGTCGCGAATTTTTCAAAATTAAATTTAATTCTTTATTTATAATTTTTTTTTATCGAAAAGTAATGGCATATTGAGTTTCAGGGGCATTAGAGTTTTTTTACCCGATTGAAACGAAAATTGTGCAATTAAGGTTAAAAGACCACATACCAAATTTCATTTATCTAAGTCGTTGCGTTTGGGAATTATAGTGTTCACAAGCATGCGATTACAGAAACCAACCGACAGTCAACGTTTCAAGGGATTTCGTCCAAAACTTAATACGGGCTTACATTCCTAATTTTTGAAACTGTGTACCAAATTTTATCTATCTAGCTATTGAGTTTTGAGTTATCGTGTTCATATGGACCCTAACAGACAAATTTCCCGTTTACGGACTTTATCCAAAAATTGATTGATATATACTAATTTTGTATAAAGTCCATACACCAGATTTCGCCTTTCTAGCTTTAACCGTTTTTGAGTTACCGTGTTGACAAACGAAATTCCAAAATTGTGTTCTTCGGACTCAGGGAGGTCTAAAACGTGGAGATTAATCAAAATCTCGTGTTGAAATTTACGATCGACGATTATAATACTTTCTCTTTGTATACTTCGTGTACTAGAAAGTAAAAACGATAAAACTTTTTTTCTATCAACTTTACGAAAATGCGCTAGCTACGAAGTAAAGTGTTATTGAATTTTTTTTTTCTACAGACAATTTTTTGCAAACTTCGCAAAATCAAAGCATAAGGAGAAAAATTTAACACCTATTCGAAATTAATCAGGTGCTTTTTCACAATTTATAAATGTCTTGGACGTTATCGGTGTGATATTCAAAAACATTTTTGGGCCTTTTCATACCAAATATAAAGGAAATTTAACTAACATAAAACTTACACTTTACTGTTTTTCTTAAAAAATAAAATTATAGATCTAATTCAAATATATCATACAGCTTGGAAAATAAATAAGAGTCTCATTATTATCCATTAAAGTTCAGAATGAAAATAAAAACCTGTATATAAATCAGAATTTTATTTAAAAAAATTATACTTTACAAATCACAGCACACACACAAGATATTGTGATAAAACACACTGTCTAGCATGTGACGGTGGAGTTTGGAAATAATTCAATGCCTGAGACTACTATTATTATTAGAAGTACTGTCTTCAAACTCGTTAATAACGTGTCGGGATGCATCATAGGTTTGTAACACATATTAGTGGATTCTTGTCTCATAGCATTTATTAAAATTCAGCTCGCAATTGGCATAAGAGCTACCAAAAGCAATGTAATTCAGGCATTTAGATTTGATCACTTAATGAAGAATGCATATCAGCAAAACTATAACGCTCAAGGAACTAGTGCATAAATACAGTATCATTGAAGTAAGCATTGATATTTTCTTAGAAATGGTTTTGTGTTCTTACATTTTAAAAAAGAAATAAACATTTTCACTGACTATTGAAATAAACTTAAACTGCAGATGTTATCAGACTCTTAATAAGATAACTAAAAGTCTGTTAAGATCACTCAAACGTTAAATTTAGTTGATATTATGCTTTACGTTTCCATGTAAACCAAAATTTTCTCTAACAAAAATACAATATTTTAAAACATAAAAAATAAAATTTTCATCCCTTTTCTTTAACATTTGTTTCAATGTTTGTTCAAAGAGAGCAAAAAATAAATTGAATAATAATTATTTGAAAAAATAATTGTTTTTTTTCGGAATTTATTTCATTTTGATGAATTTAAAAGAAATTCTAAGTAGTGTAATATAGAAAACTCATCTAGAAAAAAAACTGCTGTAGTTTTAAAAAATCACACCTAAACCTTAGTTATTTTTTTTCAATCCAATGTTATATAACGAAATAAACAACCCCCCTCTTTTCTTATCACCCCCGGCTTCTCAAATTTTTCTATGCTTGAATGGGGTATTGAAAGAGATTGGGCAACAAAATCTATTTTACTTAACAATTCGATTAAAACATTGATGCATTGAAATAAAATCTTATATAACATAAGTGTATTACAGGGAAAACACTTGAAACATAATACAATTTCAATCCAGGCTGACAGATATTAAACCGAACTTATACAGAATCCAAATTCGGACACACACAACTAGAAAAAAAAATCCAAAACTGACCTTCTTTCTGAAAGAAGACCTCAATGCAGATAGCGTTAAAATGCCCCAACCCAAAGGGGGTGTGGGGTCTTGTATCCTGTGGTATCTCTAATTTGCAGTAAGTACATTCTTATCAGCACTCATTGTGTCGACCGCTACCCTACCCAGCTAATCAATCAAAATGTCAACCCACGGAAGGGGGAAGAAATTCGGAAAAATACGTTTATCGCGCTTTAGAGACAGTTCACAAGAGACGTATATTTCCGGGCTGACCGCTTTCGGCGTGTCTCTGACCACACGTTGAAATGCGTGTTATCCGCTTATGGGATAGTCAAGGTCGACGTAGAAATACGTGTGAAACGCTCAGAGGGTTAAAAAGAAGTATATTTAATCTGCCTATCACCTTCAGGAGAGTGGTTTCAATATCTCAGAAATAAAAAAAAAACTAAAATTTAAAGTAATTTTTTTTAATGATTGGTGAAAAAATTGCAAAACTTTTTTACACAGTCTAAATAATCTAATATAAAATTTCTAGGGATATTTTGCAGCCAGAAAAACGTTAAAACAAACTGGATCACATTGATCTTCTCGCTAAATTAAGAACATGAGAAAAAAAACCTATGAATAATGTTCTGAAATTTAAACAATACTTGATTTCAATTTAAATAATTTCCAGTATACGGCTCCTGTAAATTAAATGAAAACACTAAATTAAATTACCTTGAAAATAATGCATAAAAATATCATAAGGCATTGAGAGCCTCCAAAGATATTGGGTTCCCAGGCAGTTACCTACTTTACCTATTTGATAATCCGGCCTTTTTGCAAGAACGATTTGTGTTGAAACTGCAAAAGACTTGATAGGAAAATGTTGTTGACTAAAAATATCGTGAAATATCATTTTGAAAAATATCGTGAATCGGAATTCATACTATCTACTTTTAACAACCGCAAAGAAAATAGTTGAGTTGTTAGTTGAAGGCTACACCTGAATTTAAGAATTAAAGAACTGGATGAAAAAAAAGAAATTTTTCTTTGAAGCAACCAATCAATTATCTATTTTCGAATCATAATGAATAGTGACATTTTTTCTTTTCAGAAAAGATTGAAATTTATCATCAGCCAAAAGTGTCATATGGATTTTTCCAATTAGGATAATATTCAAAAACTGTCTGAAGACGATCTTGTTAAATGTTGCAAAGTCTTAAATGCAACTTTGCAATGCGATATTGATTTATTGAATGAAATCGAAATTTGTCATCGAGTTTTACCTTTCAGAGACTCAGTAATACAATATTTATTTAAAAATAATTTATTTAAATGGTATCCAAACATTGTGACTGTTCCGAAAAATACATTAACCTTACCAATTAAAATGTTTATGCAGAAATGTCTTTTTCATGATTGAAAATAATAAAAAAATTAATCGAGTTCTAGAATTTGTTAAGAACGATTCAATTTCTTAGCCATGATATCTGTCAAATCCGAATGAGCTATAAAATTAAATTGTGATTATATTATCAACGAATTCGCTATAATGAATGTAAGAAAATGAAACAAAAGTAACATATTGTTTGTTACCTTATTCTAGCAAGTCGCAGTCTAAATTGTATCTTATGAGTTCATGTGAAGCAATTATTTTTATTATTTGAATTGTGAACAGTTCTAAATGTGATTGAAATGTTAACGTTTTAAAAATATTTTAGTTATGTGTCATTTTCATGTATTCCTTAAGTCCTTAATATACCAATTTGTGCAATGTAGTGAATAACAAAATGCAATAAATTATTTATTCTGGGTAAGAAATTATATCTGGGTTTCTATTCCCATTTCTAAAAAAATGGACTAGAAACCCAGTCAAAACTTATTACATTTTTTCTACATGGTCTTTTCTTTGCAAAATTGGCAAAATAAAAAAAATAACAGAAATCTGTTACTTATTTCAAATTATTCATGCGATTTCAGGAATAAAAACCTTTTCAAGGTGTTATGGGAATTGTTTGCTAAAATTGCTCAGATAATCAATTTAGATGTTCATTCAGGGTATCTCTTCACAAGCATTTTTTTTGTTTATGAAAAGAAAAGCTTATAAGCATTTTTACGCCATAATAAGAATCTGAGAGAAAGATTTTCTTCCACAAGTTTTCGAAAAGCTGCATGGAAACGTCCCTACCTTGCTATTCGTTTTAACGATAAGGAATTCAATTGTTGCCGCAGACGTTCCTTCCTAACACCTGCGAGCCCGTCTATTGTAAAACTTATTACCACGAATCTATCACTGTCAACGAAGTCATTAATGGAGGGGAAAGCAGAGGCGAGAAAACACGCATTTGCCGCTTATGACTGCAAAATTCAAATCAGGAAAAAGCCGGTTGTTCCCATCTTCAAGGCGACCGAAAGAGAAGAAATAACACGGTTCTGCGGAAGTTGGAGTAGATTTGCTTTACGTAAAAAAACCGTTTGCGGCGCTCAGAGGGGTAGGTAACTATGTTTTGTGAGCCCTGAAATAAATTTTCCCCTCTTCATTCCTTTCTGGATTGGAAGTTTGCTATTGAAGATATGAGGAATTAAAATACTTCTGAGTTTCAATCATACTTCTAGCTATAATTTCAGCTTTCGATGTTGTGCAATATTTTTAAACGGTTTATGCTTTAGATTATTTGAAAAAAATCAAGTTAAGGATATTTGACCCTACTTAAAAAACAATAAGTGATATAGGTAGGTAGGTACCTTCTTATTTACTGTTCGTAGCCGACTGAAGTTTATTGTGTGGTTGGGATCAACCTTCTGGTACGGTAGAGTTTGTCGCCAATATGAAAATTAAATAATCTAGCTGGATGGAGGAACTAACAACCCCTCTCCTTGCCTTTCGGCGTAATGGCTAGTGTTTTGAGTAGTTGAGTATGATATACGAATAATTGTTTAAAAATAGTTCGTAAATAATTATTTAAAGAATAAAAAATATTTTTGTTTCATAATTTCAAATAACATAAAGAATTATTGGTTTGAATTTTCTCGTAGTATATATATATTTCTTCTTCTGTTGTTATTTCCATTATAATTTTAGGAGAACCGAGTAAGTCTATTAAGTGTTTTTTATTCCTTGTTTCGTACAACATTTTTTAGATCCTTTCCTTTCATATTTTTTACTATTCTATTGTGTTATAATTTTTCAAAACCGAAAAAATCTTAATTACGCTAGGGACGTTCCTGGGTTCTGCTTTATCATTGAATTAAATCGATATTTTAATCGATTGTTTGATTTTGAACTAATTTAATTTAATATCTAGATTCAATTTAATGACCAGATTAATTTAATTTATTAACTAGATTTTCATTAATAGCAATCGCGTTTTCTAGTTGCCATATTCTTTAATTTTTAATATCAGTTTCATTAATACTTTTTGACAATTAAGACGCTTTATATTCTGTAGTCTAATATATGAATTTTGCGTACATACAAATTATGGAAAGAATTTAAGTAATGTTTGCATTTTGGATCAAGTACTTCCAGTTCAGGGCCAAGTTTTCTTAAGGTTAGGGATACATGACCCTAAGTGATTTCATGAAATATATTTATTTTATGATTAAATGAGAAATATAAATATAGCCAGAAGTACATTTATCATTCTTAAAAACAAATTCTTTTACGATGCTCTCAATCAAAATATTCGACAAATATAAGAAAAACTAAAGCTAGAATCAAGTATACTTAGTTTTCCCTATAGAGGAATTTATTATGAAATTTTACTTCGTTGCACTTTTTAAAGAAATGTTTTTATTCTTGGGTGTAAAGGACAAGTTAAATGCGATTTTACTGAAATTTAATTTACCCGAAATGTTTTTTGGTTTGAAATAGATGTGAAAGCATTTCTGATTTATGATTAAATAATAATGAAACATATGCAGTAGAACCCCGCTAATCCGAACTAATTGGGACCGGTAGTTGTTCGGATTACAAAAAAGTTGGATTACCCGAAATTCCGATAAAAATAGAAAAGAAAAAGATGTGTGCTAAAAAAAATGTAAGTACTCAGTACTACTGTCTCTTGAATTCTTTTATTCAAAAACAACAGAAAGAGAATATGTTTCCTCTTTTCATTAGAATATTGGGTGTGAGCCTGTATGAAGTGACCTTATCTTACGGCGAATTGCATTAGTTTCTTCAATGTACAAAATTATGCATGCTGAAAACGTACTTTTTTGTTTTTAGTATGTGTATTTAAATCTTTTCAGGTAATCTTTTCAATTACATATAATTTTTGAAGAAAAATCGGTTCGGATTAACCAGAATTTCGGATTAGCGGGGTTCTACTGTATTACTCGGTAAGAAAAATCTAGAGTTTTTTGTGTTTGTATTTGCTATATGAGGTATTTCTTAAGAAAATGTCAAGATATTATTTTGAAATGTTTACTTGTTTAAATTTAAAATCATTCAATAAAACCTTCTTACTTTTTTCAGCATAGATTCCGCTTCTCCCAGATTAAAATCACGAGCTAAAAAATAAAGCAGTTTTTGCCGTTAGCATGTATGATGATTTTTCCCCTTATATCTAAGGTAGGGTTGCTTAAGTCGCACCCAATAAAAAAAAGTCTACAAATTGCAGGTTATACTAAATAAAGGATTAAATTTTGCATTATTCACCACTTCTATGAATACTGCAGCAATTTATTACAAGAAAGTTCAAAATACACGTACTATGTCGAATTATCGAATAAAATAAACAAATCGTAGAATAATAACATCCGTACGACTAAGGAAACCGGTTCTTAAGTCGTACCATCTATGTTCTAAGCCGAAACTTGGAAGCAAATGAATCAGAAAAAAACCTTGTATTACTATTCTTTGAGTAAACTACACGGTCTTGGGTTAATCCTCGGACAAACCTTTCGGTTTTCCAAATTCATAATGTTTATTTAGTTCTAGAAGGTGACGTCGCAGTTCCGGTTTAGGAATATTATATTTTCATTGAAGCCCATATTACTTTTGAGTAATTTTTATAACGCATCGTCCATATCTTCTTGTCTCTGGATATTATTGCTGCGTTTTGCTTCGTATGTGGACCCTTCTTAAAAATCGCAAAAAGCACATTTTACATTACATATTAAAAAGAACAATATTCTTTTTTATATAAATGATATGTATTTTTATATGTGCAATATATCATTATCTGGTACGACTTAAGTACGACCTGGTACAACGCCATGTTTAATATTTTAAATAAGCATTATAAAAGAATGAATCGAACCATAGCGACAGATACATAAAAATAATTATTGAAGTAGCACAGAATGATACCCTAAGAAATAACATTTATAATATTTATTGTTCTACGTCTTACGAAATATGCACGAAAACTATAAGAAAACTACCGAAAACATTTTTTTCTTCGAGGTTAGCTTGTAACGCATGGAAGCTCCGTTCTAAATAATGGAATTAACTTCGCTGATGCTACAGTCATCACACTGACGTCAGCGTTGCTGATTCGATGAGAACAAAGTCAGAAAGGAATAGGTACGACTTACGCTGTGGTACGACTTGAGCAACCTTACCCTGTTTAAACTCATGACGAAAATTAAAATTTCACTCAGTTTAAAAGAAGGAATCAAGACAAGATAAGACAGAATTACCTTTAGCGAATCGATAAAACAGAGAAACGTCTTCCAGCATTTTTGGAGTCACATCATTAATGGTACGTCTTCTCAACTGCAAAATATTATCAAAAACACAGGGACTCAACATGGAAAAAAAACAAAATCGGCTGAGTTAAAAAGTCCTGAGATAATTTCCGCAATGAAAATCTTATATTAATGAAAAGTATGTTACTGTTCATATATGAAATTTAATTGGTATGAAACTCTACCAATATTCCTGTATACGAAGCGGCTAATAATAATATAATAAAGTGTTCTTCACTAATATACACTGACGAGCCAAAAATTATGACCATCCCCACAATTTTCAATGAACTCGTCTGGATAACGTGGAGGACATATATTACAGGATCCGCACCCCCTATCTTCGTCGACGAGGACATGGGCAGGAGTGGGTGAGGGCTGTTGAAGAATCTACTACCCAGCGCCAACACAGCCAGGGGAACCGACCCAACGCCTCGGGACGCCCGACCCAGAACTTGAAAACCAGGGACACGCTATGTCGAAACACTCGCGTGCCCGTAGTCATCATTCTCTGCACATCTCCGACCCTCGCTGGGCCACTCCCACCACGACCCCTCTAGGCCAAATAAAAACCAACCCTTCCGGGTTGCTAAACGTCATGCACCGACCCCACTCCATGAACCAATGAACCATGGCCAACAGAAACTCCAACCCGCACGAGTTTCCAGTACGGGTTGCCAAATATGGACCACCAATATCATCTCTACACCACTGTGTCACTAAAAGTACTTCGACCGAATACTTGGTCGCCAAATATCAGCAATGACTAAATCACAAATACAATATCACAGTAGAACCAATACAATAAAAAGACATCGGTCCCAAAGGAGAACCCAAAATAAACACCTTCAACAAGTAGATCCAACTAAAATAAACAAGCCTCCAACAATTGTTTTTTATAACACTGTTGGAAGGCGCATTTGCATCTCCTCACATGCCCTAAGAAAAATTGGACAATGACGTGACACAGCTGTATGATTAACACTTAACCGTGGCCCAACCCGATTTTGTCTATTGTACTCACTACAATTCCGACATGTCGACGCCACCGCCGAACAACTCTTGTATGAATGAGTCCTTGGACGGCGGGAACACAACTCCTCCGGAGCCCGGCATCTAGACTACCCAACCCACGGCGACCGGCCTACCCGTAAGGGTGTAAGACATCACAAGGGTCGCCGGGGAAAGAGAGCCGTCCCCGCCTCCAGAGGACAACAGGAGAACACCAGCCCACCGGAAACAGCATTAGTTTTCAAATACAGAAAGGTTACAAAACCCAAACGGGCAAAATACAAATTACAAAGTAAACTTTTAACCAACAAACGGTTCATAATCTTCCAACATGGAAGTAACAATAAATAGCAATACAAAAGAAATAAGTAGTAAAACATACAATAATATTTAATCTCCATTTAACATAACTTACGTCCGTTTGGGGTAAGTGCGAAGAAAACATACAGGAAAATAAATATTTGCAAGAACACACAACAACCAAACATATATACACTCCCGTGGGTAAGGGAGAAGATCGGAGATCCAAAAGTCCCAAGTCGAACCAATGACGCCTATAACACTACATCACCTTCACACAGCACAACACCAAATAAAACAAAATAAACAGAGCTATAACCAGAAACACGAACACTACATTTTCAGATCATCACAAATTTTACTGGAAATCTTACAAATATGCTCAAAACGAACAAGTGAATTTCTATTCTTTAAAATATTTGAAAACCATAAAGGTTTATTCGAATCCAAAGGCTTAACGAAATGAAAATTACTGGTAAGGGGGCAATCGAAGGCGAAGTGGTCAGAATCCCCCAGGCCCCCGCAGACACAATTAGGTCTTTCAAAAATATGAAATCTATGGAGATATGCTGGAAAAGGACCATGCCCTGAAATAAAAAATAAAAAGTACCTATTGTGAGTAAGGAGAGTGAAATCCACATGTGGAACAAACTCCCTAACCCTACAACCACTTTTAGAGTCCTCCCAATGTTGTTGCCAATTATCCAAAATAAACTTTTTAATAATTTTTTTAAAAAGGAATAAGGAGCAGGCATAGCCAAAAAATTTCCATTAACGGCAGCATCTTTTGCATATTGGTCGGCCAGTTCGTTACCTGGGATACCGGCATGCGCTTTCACCCAGGACAAACCGACCGAACCAATAGCATTAAACATATTATTTTTAATTTCAATTAAATATTTAGATTTTCTTAATGCCTCAATAGACGACAAACTATCAGTAAATATATTAATCCTAGCACAGTTATCCACGGCCCAGCCAGCAGCAAAATTAATGGCTGCCAACTCGGCCTGGAACACGGAATTAAAACTAGAAAGCTTGAATTGAAAAGTATTAATACAAATATCATTATTAAAGATGCACACCGACGCACCAATATTTCCATCAATACCAGAACCGTCGGTGTACACCTCAAAATCTGAATTTTCAATAGTTGATGGAAATTCCAAAATTTTATATTTAAGCTCTATATTATTAATTTCTATAAATTTATCTAAATTATCAATATCTATAAAATCAAAACCATTACTTCTCAATTTCCAAATTTGAAACTTCATGAATAAACCTTTGGCAACAACATGGAGAGGGGGAATTCCAAGAAAAACATTTAAAGCATTTGTAGGGCAGGTCCTATAAGATTTAGAAATTTTTAATAGCGCAAGACGCTGAATCGAAAATAAAGTATTAATATTCTTAACAGTAAACGAACCACCCCAGACAGCGGATCCATAAAGAATAGAGGGCTGAATGACCGAGAGGTACCAGTGCTTCAACAAAGAAGCACCGACACCCCAATTCGGACCGGAAACTGAAATGAAATTTTTTATAAGGTTTAACATTTTGGAACGTAAATAATCAATATGATCCGTCCAATTTAACCTATTATCTATAATAACACCCAAATATTTCACAGAATCCACTGTCCGGATGGTCGCATTATTAATTTTAAAAATAGGTGGTCTCTTAAGGGTGGCCAGCCCCCGTTTCTGCTTATTTTTATTTTGGGTGCCCCTGAAAACAACCGCAAGAGTTTTCTCAGAGGCTACCCGTAAATTTAAATTAGATAATTTATCACATAATGAATCCAAAGCCGTATTAACTGAAAGCTCAAGATTTTTACGGGAGCTGGCACACAAAATTAATGCCAAATCGTCTGCGTAAGCCTGGAGATAAAAAAGATCATTATTCAGATTCAAAATTTCATTAAAATAAAAATTCCAAATATATGGTGCCAGGACTGAACCTTGCGGACACCCCTGACACACATTAACAGAAATTAAATTAGTTCCTACAACGTAAGAAACTTTTCGGTTATTCAAGTAACTAAATAGAAAATTTTGAAAACAAAAAGGGATATTATATTTAGAAAATAAAGAAAAAAGGACATCCCAGTCGAGGCTATCAAAAGCCGCCCTGATGTCAATAGACACCAAGGCGACATGATTCCCCTCCCGGGAGCCCTTAATTTTTTCAATTAAATAATTTAACGCCACTTCACAATTCGAGAGCTCCCTAAATCCAAATTGCTGTGAATGAATTAAATTTCTTCCATAAATATAACTATTAAATTGTTTGACAAAAAGCCTTTCTATAATTTTACCCAAGGTGGGCAAAAGACAAATTGGACGGTAGGAACTAGACAAGTGTCTGTCCCTACCCGGCTTTAATAAAAAGAAAACTTTAGCATTACGTAAGCAAATTGGAAAATGTGAAAACCTAAAACACAAATTAATAATTCTACAGAAAAAATCCTTATTAAAATTAAAAATTTCAAACCAAATCTTATAATCTAAGCGGTCCAGGCCGGGGGCCTTGCCACCATGCAAATTTTTAAAAAGATCATTTAATTCAAATATAGTTATTTCTTTTAACGATTGCAAGGGAAAATTTAAATTATTAAAATTAACATTATTTTTAGAAGGAAAAGAGCTCTTCAATAAATAAGAAATAATTTCATCAAAAGAAGGATTATCAATATTCGGGATATTTATAGGAAAATTAAACTGTCTCTTAAATTTATTAAATGCTACTTTAAAAGTCCTACCAAATTTAATCATATATTTTGAACAAAAATTTTCCCAAGCCTTCCTCTTGGTTGTATTAATTAATTTTTTAAAAATAGACCGTTCTCTGCGGTACACAATGCCCGCGGCCAGGACCGCCTCCTCGGGCGCACCATTCTTTTTAAGACTGTTAAATCTGCGGTATAATGCTGTAACTCTATTTCGTAAAACCCTGAGAGAATTATTCCAAAATTGGAACGTATTATTATTATTAATCGATTTTTTCTTGAATGAAGAAAAAGCAGCATCACAAACCACCTGTATAAATTTATCGTAAAAGGAATCAACATCATTAACTGAACAACTTAAACTGAGCAAATTACATAAATAATCAAATTTCTTCTGAAACATAAATAAAAACTTTTTTGTTGAATACTTTGTTTTAAAAATAAAATCATTGGAAGGTTTAAAATCACCAGCGAGCCGAACAACCAAGAGAACGAACCAAGATCCACATCATTGCAAATGGAAAAATTATTAGTAACTAGAAAATCTGAAATTACCCTCCCCCGGTGATCCTCAAAGCCATAGCCCCAAACTTGGGACCTGGCATTGAAGTCACCAACGAGGAGGTCATACGAATTGTTCAATCCTAAATGCAAAATTTCGTTAATTAAAATATCAATGTTATCATGAGGTTGAAAATAAACATTTGTCAACCTTAGATTAAATTTAATAAAATGAATAACAATAGAAACTGTATTTTGGGAACTATGACTAAACGTAAAATTTAAATCTTTATTTAAACAATATATCGAACAATTAAATCTATTTGAGGAAAAAATTGAAAAACCAGATGAATCTCCAATCGGAGTACCATTTGCAAGATATGGATCCTGGATACAAAGAAAATCACAGCGATTCTCCCCAGCAGACACCAAAGCAGCGCTGTGCGCGGCCCGCGAGTGGTTCACATTAATCTGGTGCACCCGAAGAAACACCATAGTCAGTATGACTAACTAAGTTATCCTTTTGTTTATCAAAACTTTCACACCTATTCCTATCAAACGGAGAATGTTCAATATTAAATGCAGTATTCTGCCTCAGGTTATGCTCACTACAATTAATACAAAATAACTTAGGACAATTCTCGACAGAGTGATCCAATCCATATTTCATACATAAAGCTTGTTTCGCAGATGGACACCACTTAGTTGTGTGACCAAATTTACAACAGTGTTTACACTGTTTAATCCCATAAAAATTATCAAATCTTAATCGTGTGAATTCAAAGAATAAACCAGACTCACCAAAAAGTCTCTTGTAAATAGCAGGGTCTATAGTCATTACCCAATTTGAAGCAAAACGAGTTTTCATAGAAAAGTTTAATTCAAAAAGGGGCTTGTTAGATGAGTCACACAAAAATATGTTCTTTGCCGAGAGTCCTTTACTTAGTCTATCTTTGTCCACGTCACGGGGAACACCTATTAAAATAATCTGTGGACTTCTTTTCTTTGGGCGTGTTATCTCAAAGTGGTCATCAATAGTGGTGACACAAGCCAACTCTCTTTCAAGGGCCTGAAGCTCGTCTTTATTAGGGGCCTCAATAATGAGGCCTCCACGACTAACTTTGGAAATTCGATTAATACGAATAGGTGAATTCCTAGAAACTAGAGCAGTTTCTACTCTCTTTCTGTTATCTTCACTAGTTGATTCCTTTTTTGGCCTCAACAAGAGTACATGGTTGCCACGTTGAGTAGTAACTGGCGGCTTTGTAACACTTGGTCTAGTAACAATACTGGCGAAAGAGGGCGTAGCCCTGGACACCAATGATTTAACTTCCTTAGTAGTCTCAATTAGAGATCTAGAGGATTCTTTAAAGTCCTTTTTATAGTCATTGAGTTCAGTACAAAGAATATTAAGCTTTCCGTTCAAAGACTCAATCGTTGCTTCGCACGATCTAATTTTTGACTGGTATTGTCTTTCAGTGATGTCAAGCTGACTAGCTTTCAGATCATAAATTGTTGACAAATTAGTGGTTTCACGGTCTTTAAAAATTTTTAGAAAAGGCGCTATGACCTTTTCCACAATAATTTCACGTGAACCAGCCTTTATATCTCTGCCCTTACTGATATAGATTTTAACCAGTTCCTGCAGGACAGCTATCTCAGAGACTAACGGATCAAAATTAAAATCAATGACATCATTAATAAGTAATTCAATTGGGCCCACACCCGCCACCTTCGACAGTGCAACCACTGGGATCTTCTGTGAGGAGAGGCTGGTGGACGATGAGTCAGTTCCTTTATCGGGCATTTCCTCGTCATCTGTAGCAGGCATCTTAAAAGAAGTGTCAATACTTTTGCTCAAAATAAACGTAAACGAATTGTCTTTTGGCATAAAAGACTGACATGTAGACTGAGACATCTAGACTGAGCATGACCAAATTTCAGACATCGGAAGCATTGAATAGGTTCAGAAAATGTCCGAAACTTTAATGAGCCTAACCCCCAGTGAAGCCGGTTAGTGCCACGAATACAATGATATACAACCGGGTCTAAAGAGAGGACCCAGTGTTGGGCCGTCCCTCTACCCCGCCGTCGAAAAAAGGACAGAGACGCTCCCTTCCGGGAACGAGTTCGATGACCTGAGCTTTCCCAGAAAAGAAATTTCTTGCTCCTCACGATCCCCTGCCAATGTCGGGACATCGTAGATCAAAATTTTTGGTTGAGGACGCCGGGGCGCCCGTGCCCTACATACACCATTCAATTCTGGATTACCGTTTATATGCGTTTCCAGAATGGTGGCCATATCAGCTGTATGTAATTTTATTATGACCCCATTCTCAGCAGCTGGTAAGCATACCAGAACCTTCAACCCAAGTTGACTAGGACTGATATGTGCTTCCAAAAGACTTTGCAGCTCCTTAGAGGAGTTCAGAGCATCTCCTAACGGTGACACGAGTACTGTCGGCGATTCCTGCAGAGGCTTCAATAATGTCTTTGACTTTGCCCTTTCGGGAACAAGCTCATTATGCTGCTGTGGAACCTGAATCCGATGCGGGTCCGAAACCGAAGGAGCCTTAAGAACAGCCCTGGGAGGAACAACCTCTGGCTCTAAATTCAAAGATGAACGACCCCTGTTATTCCTGACCCGAGGGGGTCGCCTCACAGGCAAAGTCTCAGAAGGTGAGACACCAGAACCAGAAACTCCCACAGAAAACAGCGGAGCACCCGCAACTTGAGAATAGGAGGGCTTCGCCTGTGCCGCTTCCAGCTTTTCCAAACAACATTTTATTGACTCAAACTGTTCCAGACGGCCCGTGAGATCCACAAAAACTTCACTAATCACTTTCAGGAACTCATCCATATGTTCCAAGCTTTCTAAAGGTTTTCTATAAACTTTAAAAAATTCGTCCGTCAGTTTATGAATCCAGGGGCAAACACCCGTATGCTCAAGACTATATTCCGCCCTGGAATAACGGTCCCCTGGTACTACACTGTCAGGTCCACAAGTGACCGAAAGCGGAAGTTCAGAAGTAGGAGGCACATCCAGAGCAGTGCCATCCTCTGCAACAGTGACCTCTCTCTGAGTATCACTTACTATAACCGTTCGATCGGATCCCGAACTCGAATGATCTAACAAAAGGGTATTAACTGCCCCCTCCTTTTTCTTTCTGGACAGCTTTTTCTTTAGATCACGGACCTTATCAGGTTTCCTCTTGAGGCCGGGTTTTGTCTCTTCATCTATGAGTTCCTCATTTGGAAATGTTAGAGGATCCACCGTGGAAGGAGGAAGACCCCCCTCCCGACCATACTGAAATAATCCCTCCTGTAACCTCTGGGGCGTCCCAAGAACCAAGGACTTCTCAGGATCATCATCCATTGTAGGAGTCTCAGGAGCCTGATGAGAAGTCTGATCCGGGTGCAGATCTTTAGCATCCACCAAAACCGAGTCAGCCTGAACAGCAGAAGACGACGTTACAACGGACGGCATTTGTGTCGCCGACGTATTAGCCGGTTCAACATTTATAGGTAAACAAGCCGCAGCTAAGCTGCCGGGGTAAGGAGTGTCCCCCCAAGGAATCCCCTGGGGAAACGCCAGAGTGAGCCCAAAGCCAATGTATCCAGCTCCTCGTTCTACTGTACCAAGAGAATATGAGCCTCCTGCACCAACCACAGAAGCGGAAGTAACCGCCTTTGGCAAAGCAAAGGGATTTGATTGACCAAACTTAAAAGGCACTGCTGTCCTCCCAGGCCCAGCCGGAACGTTAGTTAAGACTGTAGACCCGGAACCCACTGCCCTCACAGAAGCCGATTCAGTCTGTCTCTTTGGATCGACAAAATCGTCAGCACTCCCGAACGTCACCGAACCTAACACTTCTTTTTTCTTACTGTTCTTGCCTTTTTTTTCTTTTCGCACCTGTCCAACCAAGGAGTCCGAAATGAGAGCCATATCCGAATTTCCTTTAGTTGCGGCCATAATCACAAAGAGGGGAAAGGATTGCTCTTCTTTTTACGGAAGATGAAGCCAGAAACCGCCCCATTCCTCTGGACCCGTAAGAACAGAACAGACGGGCCCCTGGAGTCTACAGGGAAACTGACAGGGCCCTTCGCCAGATTAGAACGCCCCAACGTGCCTTCCCCAAGCACTGGTCCAGGGCCTCCTCCGGACCGTACTCGCGCGCGGGACGATTTGACCCTGGAGGATTTCTCGAAGGGGTCTATTCTAACCCAGCCCGCAGTACCAGACGTCGCCCCTTCTATGAGCAAGGGCGCGAAACAGGTACCGGTAACACCGCGCCACTCCGAAAGGATCCATCCAGTGCACCGACATCTCCGATCTGCCGAAGGGCCCGGGTCACCCCGGGGGGTTCCCAACAGTAGCCAGAGATGCTTGCCATTGAAGGCAGGCACACCAGACTTCCTCTTTCTCGGTTTTGACAGTGCCCCAGCCACCGCCCCGAGCCAAAATGCCAAGGGACGGAATTAAACGAAAAAAAAAACACAAACCGGTCCTAGGGCCCTAACAAAACCCAATAAGCAAAAAGAGCCACTAAAAGAAAAAACAAAGACACAAGAAGCAGGCGACAACATCAGATGTAACAGAGCACCATCCTGAAGTCGCTGCCTCCGGGTCTTCACTGCCAAAAACAGCCCTAGGACCACCAAAAAACCCCCAAAAGAGTTGCCTCCCAAGGGGGGTAGCCAAATATAGTAGCCCAACAATGGGTCCCAAGGATAAAACAAAAAACTCAAAAAAAGGGAGTAACTAAAAAGTTGGGACCCATCGTCCGAAACATCGCTGCAACACTAACAAGCAGTCAGTCAAGAGAAACCACACCCACAGTCATCAAGCAATCAAGCTATTTCACAGCTCCAATACCAATATAACAGTTAACCGTAACAGAAACTATATTACCACCTAAACAATCAAGCAAGGCAAGCGCCCTTCAAACAATCAAGCAGATTCTTCCACCACAAAAATATCGTCAAACACTCATGACAAAAGAAACCACACCCCTTGCCATCAAGCAATCAATCAATTTCAAACCCCAAACCATAAAGAACATGTAACTGTAACTGAAACTGGGCTAGGACACAAACAATCAATCAGATCAAACACCCCATCAAGCAACCAATCAGTCAGGACAAGGAAACCGACAATGCAACATCGGTGACGATGTTGTCACCATCGGGTGTTAGGTCCTTGGTTTTCAAAAAAGGGTCCTAGACCCCCCAGAGGGCCACCAAAACCCGTTGCCAATGACCATAATCCCATTTACTCCCAGCAACAACAATCATTCCCATATTAAAAGCAATGGACCTTATGCACCGTTTGGGTTCGAGAGTATAAAAAAAACAGCTGTGGAGGAATAAACAAAACGATCGGCCTATAAGCGACTCAGAAATAAAAGCAGTTATGAGTCAGCTGTTTAAGACTGACCAATGGCTGTCTCCGGCAGGTCACGTGTCGGAGGATGTGACGTCACATGCATAAGGTCCATTACGAGTATAAATACACATTTAAAAGCAATCGCCTACGACACGGTCACGTGACCCCGAAACATCGGTGAAGACAACATGGCGGAGGGGGCGTTTCACCTCCGCCACCATTGTCGATGAATACAATAAGAACAACGATATACTGTCACAGTAGAGATCCCACTATATACACACAGAAACCAGCACTATCTCATTAAAAGCAATACCATAAGCAATACTAAACAGTGCAATAAAACACAATGCATTTGCTACTATAATAACAACACAGCGAGACAGGTGGGCGTACGGAGCCGGGAGGATCCATAAATAGAGTCCCCAGAGGGGAACAAACACCCAAAATTGGAAAAACAACTTACCCCTCTGTTGAGGGTCATTAAGGAGTAACTCTACCCCACTTTAAAAGGTCCACCTCCAGGGAATTCACTAAAACCAGGATCCACCATCAGAGCTCACACAACGCACAACCACCTGCTCGCCGCCATTTTTAGTAGTTTAACGTGGAGGACACGTCGTTAAGTGAGAATGGTATTTAACTGCTGCTGGAGAAGGTAAGTAATCATTCCTGCACTTACTTTTGCGAGTGATGGGAAAGGCTGCTGATCTAAGCGAGATGTTGGTCGTCCACTCGTCATCAAAGAGAAAGATCTTTCGGAGATTGTCCCGCTTGGTAAAGCAAAATCGGCGCCAGACAGTGGCTCAGCTGACATTGACACTAGCCCAATACAATGCAGGTCATAGCGCAAGTGTTTCGGAACACACAGTTCAGCGGACACTGTAGGATA
>BGPR01027405.1:0-20757 GCA_013235015.1 Araneus ventricosus
TCGATAAGCTGATTCAGTTACGTGTTGCACAAAAGATCAATTACAGCGTTTTCTTACAAATATATTGTAAAAGATGAAAATTTATTCTTATGAAATATCTTTTCCATGGACTATTTTATTTTTGCAGGATGAAGGTTATTTCAAATAGAGCAACCACCACTGGGAATTACTAGTGATTAGAATGAAAGCTCAAGTGGTCAGATTTTTTGGAGAGACATATGGAGCTCATGGCTGCTCAGAAGGAGAATATTTTGTCCTTTTATTTGGCATTTCGTTTATCAGATTTTCTTTTCTGATTAATGAATTCACCAATATAACCTTTATTCTAACAATATTCAGCTTTGTATTAAGTGACATCCTCAGTCTTATTTTGTTCCCAGAACTACTGTAATGTACTAATAACACATATTTATATAATGTAAAGATCCACCAGAATAAAAAAACTTTCATTTCTAGATTATGTGCATCTCAGAATATCAATTCTAGGTTTTTAAATTACAGGATGAGGATTCCTTTTAAATTTCCTTTTTTTTTTTTTTTTTTGTTATTTTGAAATTCCAGCCTTTTTTGTCTTTTTTCTCTAAAATTCAGGTTTTTTTTACCATAAAATTTGCTTTTCTTCCAGAAGATTCAATTTCCACTAGAAAAAGTAACAAATCTCGTTTCAGAGAAAGGATTCTAGGAGAAAATATACTTTCGACCGGTAAACTAATTCCCGGCTGGAGCCTAGTTCATCTCTGTGATCAACATTATGTCAAATAGAAACTCTGGGATGAACATTCTTCATTCAGGTGCCATTCAAAGTAATAAATGCCCACACCCCCCTTTTGCAGAAACTTCAAGCCTCTGGCATGTGTACAGGTCGAACATTTTTTTCAGCATGTTCATACAAAAAAAAAAAAAGTTAGAGTTAGGGTCATCTTGTAGAGTACAGTTGAAGATAAAAAATCTGGTCGTCAGTGCTTCACTTAAAAAGAAACTCCTATGTCAAAGTGGCTAAAACTGTACAGTCAATGGCAGAATGGGCACTCAGTAAGAAAAAAATAAAACCTTGGTTACCTAGAGCTCTGGGATAATTCAGTCCGACCTGCTCAATCAGTGTAGGGTCTTTAATGAGACTGCAAAGGCTTTAATCACTGAAATGAAAAGAAACACGAGTTGAGCACATCCTTCTATTGGAAGAAAAATCTTATCTAAAGATGAGGTATCAAACAAAATTGAAGGCATTAATTATGGGGATCATTGCAACCAAAAACCACACAATTAAAAAAGCGGAAGAAAGAGCCTTTAACAGATTCAAAGGAGTAACAAGGGTTAAAATGCTTGGCAGAACGCCTAAAATGGATGTGCTGCAATATCTCAAGCCCCTCTTGCTTTATGATTTAAAGATGTTGTGCTTGCAGTTTATAAAATCAAAGAGAGTAAAGCAGAAATCAATTATATAGACGTTAATATAGTTATCAAAGAAAGGCTAATGCTGCACAATTATGGAAAAAGGAATTATTTGTCCCATGGCTATTTGTATTTTTGACTAACTTTTATCAAGGCGCTATTAAATGTAATTCTTACCTCGAGACTTCTATTTAGATTATGTTGAGATGCCAGTGATGCTGGGTGGTGAAATGGCTGTCATCTGTTTGCTTTTCGCCGTTGCCTGTTAATATTCTATTTAACTTGTTTGTTGTTAACTTTTAGTAGATGGTTAATAATAATGTAATATATTTTTCCTTATCTTATTTATACATACTGAATTATAAATAATTAAGTTATTAATTATTATAGTGTAATATTTTCATCATATTGCGTGTTCTGATGTTTTAGTTCTTAAAACATCTTTCGCGTATAAATTATGGTACAAATGTTTTGCTCGTGTATGATTTCAGTCTTTTTGCTTTTTTGCCAATCTCATCCCTGAAATTATTTCTCTGTAGGTATCTCAGTTTGTTTGAAATGCATTAAGATTAAATCCAGGACTATTTAATTGGGCTTAATAATATACCATGTAACTTTCTCTGTACTGTCAACTTGAGTCCATAGCCCATATTAAATTTTTACTTTCTTGTATATGAAGTATACAAAGAGAAAGTATTGTAATCGTCAAAGAAACTCAAACTTGAGATTTTGATGAATCCCCACGTTTTAGAACTCCCGTAGCCCAAAAAAACCATTTTTTAATTATGTCTGTCTGTGTGAACACGATAACTCAAAAACTATTAAAACTACAGGGATGAAATTTGGTATGTGGTCTTTACAGATAATTTGTAGGTTTCTATCAAATTTTGGTCAAAATCCGTCCACGGGAAGTCTGTCCGTCTGTGTTCATGTGAACACATTAACTCAAAAACTTAAATAGCTAGGGGAATAAAATTTGGTGCACAGTTTTATTGCCAGAAATGTAAGTTTGTATCAAATTTTGGACCAAATCTGTCAACATGCTGACTGTCTGTATAATCGCATGCTTGTTACCACCATAACTTTTAAACCCTGTGACTTAGATAAATAAAAATTGATATGAGGTCTTCTAACATTAATTGTAGATCTGTGACAATTTTCACTTCAATCGGTTGAATAAAAGACGTTGAAATTGCATATTCAGTTTCTTCACCATTCTATGACGGAAAAAGAAGGTACAAATTATTCACGAGTTTTCCCCGCTTGTAGTAGGGAATGGAATTTGTTTCTGGCATTTAGTGTATTTTTTCACCACCCATGTTAGGGCCGAAATGAGAAAGTTTTGGAGAGGCCACTCCCACTGGTTTCCCTCTGTGCTCTTCTTTGCCACGAGTTCCTTTAAAATAAATCAATTTCTTAATATCTCCATGGCTTATAACCAAATATTGGTAAAAGGATATTGAGTCCATCACCCGTCCTACCATATCAATCCATTGTAGCGACCCTATCATTTGAACCTAAAATAATATTTCATAATTGTGGTTTGTAGTATCTTCGGTCTTTTATTAATTGAATTATTTTTCCCTTTAAATCATTTTGCAATTCCTGAAAATTTATATCTGTTCCTTTTGACAGGTAAATTGTATGGTGAAAATTATAGTAAGAGCCCAGAATTCAACAGTTGGGGAGCTCCTGTTTTGTTGAGGGTGGAAGTACCTCTTGTTCCTGTTGAAGGTTTGTATATTTAGTTTATTCCGATTTATGCCCATTTTAAGACTTTCAAAGTCCTTTTTCTGCATTCATTAATAGAACATTCTATTTTTCTTAATATTTTTCATCGTGGAATTATGATCAAATTAACTGATATTCTCTTTCATAAATGATTTGAAAGATTTTGGAAGATAGTCAAAGAAAGAATCTGCCAATAAGAAATATGATCTGATAACTCAATTAGCTTATCTGTTCTAAAAATCGATGGATTACTGACCTTCATGATATTCAAATTGATTTTTTTTAGAGTAATAGAAATCTAAATACATTTTATCTTAAAATTTTAGCCTTTAACTAGAAGAAAATATATCTTTGAACTTTCTTGAATACTCTTATTATCCTGGTTGTTATCTAGTTATTCTTAATTTGATGGATTGAACTGTTAGTAGTAAGTAAATGTCAATACTTATAAATTGCTGATTGTTATGACAATTTTGATTTGCTGGCATATATACAGCTATGTTTCTTTATTATTGAATCATTTCTGCATTTTCGTTGTGAAATGTTCTTGCTGATGTTTTATCTTTGATGTTTTTTGGCATAGTTTAATGGACCACTTCAATTACCTTTTTTTTTTTTTCAGAGAGTGAGTGCGATTGGGCAGATAATGAAGAAAACAATCGCCGCAGAGGTTTCTGCAACCATATAGAAGGATATGGGAGTGTCTGCAGTTGTGTGGATCCCGCCCCTTTGGCATTTGCTCCCAAAGAGGTAAGAAGCTTCCTGTTAAGATTTTTTGTTTAAATATGTCTGTTATCATCAGTGAGTGACAAATTTAGCTGTATTGGTCCCTCCCAAGTAGTTTTTGAATGAAAATAGATTCTTACATATGCATTTAATCATTGCTTTTACTTGCATGAAACTTTTTTTTAACTTTTGAAACTTTTCCCAACAGATTGAAAACAATCGAGTGAGAGATGTTCCAGTTGCCATTATTGCTAGTAATAGACCACATTATTTGTACAGGTAAAACTCTTGGTCATCTTTTATAAAATTTTTCATTATAAAAATCCCCGAGTATACTTTTCTTTCCTGATCAGATTTCTGAGGATTTGTTAATTTCTTAAATGGGAAACTGTAATAGAAATGTGATATTGAACCTTATACTTTTGGGTATCTGTGTGTTTGGTATATTGAAGTTCATTTTTTAAATGTTTTACTGTTTCAGTAAACAAAGTTAACTTGCAGTAATATAAATTTTAAATACTTCAAAATTGTATGCTTTTACTTACAGTGTTTTATTGTTTATAATTTCTGTTCACTCTTCCTTGAAGCTGTAATACTATTTGCCATATCTGAAAATATTTATGCAGTATTTCTTTTTATATTTTTATTGTAGAATGTTGCGGTCCCTACTATCTGCTCATGGTTGCAATCCAGAAATGATAACTGTGTTTATAGATGGATATTTTGAGGCAAGTACCTTCCCAAATTTATTACAGGTTTTTAGCTTATGTGCTTGACTTATTTTGAGACTTAAATTCTAACTATTTGATATATTAAAAACTTGACTAAATCCTTTTAATTTTTATTTGCTGTATGCATTTTTTAATGTTATGTCGATTTCTTTATAAATTCTCTGCAGTCCTCAAATCATATCATTGTGTTAGAATTTATTCTAATATCTTTTATTAAACAAATCTATTCTTTTCAGATTTCTAATGAAAATAAATTATTTATATTTCACTTCTAAAACTTGCTAACAGTATTTTTTACATAATTTGTAAATTACACATTGAAAAACACTGGTTATAGTTATAATTTTATTGTGGTCTAATTATTGATAATTTTTATATTTAGGAGCCTTTAGAAGTGACCAAATTATTTGGATTAAGAGGAATACAGGTAATAAAGACAGTATGTCAAAATAAAATCTCTTATATTATACTTAACTATCCAATTACTCCAAACCAGCAATACTTTCAAAGATCATATATAATTTAGGCCCCTTTTTTCCCTTCCTTAACTCATAATTTATTCATATATAATTTATGAGTTAAGGAAGGAAAAAATTATTTTATCACGCACACAAAATCCGTTATCATTTAATTGACTAACTAGCACATTTCTTCATCTGTAACCAATGAAACTCTGTTATTGCTGGTTAAACAGTATATTAAGGTACTTACTGGCCTTACTTCAAGGATGATTATGATCCTGATATAATTAGAATTTTAGAATTTTTGCTTTCTCAAATCTGGGATTTCCGGGTTCTGGAAGCGTAGACTTTCTTTCTCAAATTTTGTTTTAAAACAAATGCTTCATTTAAAGGTTAATTACATGCATGATTGGACAGAATGTAGAACTTTCTTGAATGAAATCCTAGATGTTGTGCAGACAGAAATATTTTTATCATTAACCTTTTGCGGCGCAGTGTGCCAGCTGATGGCACACCTAATTTCACTCGCTTCTCAACTGTTAAATTCAACTATAAATGTGAAATAATAGGTTTAGGATAGGGCTAATAGTACTCCTTTCAGAATGTATATCAGCCTTATGAAATTTTGTTTCGGAATAGGAAAATTCCTTAACTCGGAGATAAGAAATTTTTTCAGCTGTGGACGTTTACAATTTTAGCAAATTTACTCGCAAATTTTCCTCTAATATTCTTGAAATTTTAATTTATGATTTTCTGTAAGATTCAACAATATTTTTTGAGTGTATCAAGGTGGCTGTATCTAAGGGGGTTCTCATATGAGGGGGGTGACCCCAAAGGGGGACGATCCCCCTCGGAATGAAGCAAGTTTTTTTTATTTTTGTAGATTAACTAAACCCATTCATGATGTTTTTTCGTCATATTTCAAAAACTTTAATGCCTTAAAGGGTTAAACAATTAAAAAGTGAAGTTTTTTTAGCTTTGTTGGTAAAGAATCTAGGGTTAATTAATTGAAAAGTTTCACAGTTTACCAAAATTCTTTACATTCTGATAATCCTTCTCTTCTTGCTAGCAATTTCTCATCTCCAACATGTGTTCATATACATACTTCAGCTTCTAATATTTGTTGGATTAAGTGAAAAACCATTGTCTTCAATAAAACTTCTCATTGATTGTACTGAACTTCCAATTGTTGCCAAGGAAATTAGAAACCCAGAATTTATTCCCTGCAAAAAGCAATTATTTTTTTTTATTATTTCAAAATCAAAAAGTTGAATGATTTTGTGAAATAGCACAGTGAAACAAATTATTTTTTAACATTTAAAAATTACTTGTACTTTTTTTATGAAATTGTTTCAAAATGTATGAGTATGTATGTTTATATGTATCTCATTAATATTCTGCAGTATTTGAAGTTGTCAGATTTTAACTCTATGGCAGTTTTCTGGATTTTTGAAATGGAATTGCAATCGACTATATTACTTATATTATGTATGTTTTGTTTTTTTTACAAGTCAATTCACACATTTTTTTTTATTTAATAGCATACTCCTATTGGCACTAAAAATGCCAGGATCTCGCAGCACTATAAAGCTAGTCTGACAGCAACCTTCAATCTGTTTTCAGTGAGTTATTTTTAAAATAATTTCTATTTTTTCTCAGTATCTACTGCTATAACTTGTTTTTCTAAAATGAATATATTTACAGGAAGCTAAGTATGCTATCATTATTGAAGAAGACTTAGATGTATCTCCTGATTTCTTTAGGTAAATAAAATATATTTTATAAAATATCTGCAGGTTTTTAGAATTTTTCAATTATGAAAAATATTTCTTTTATTTGAAAAAATGTCTCTGTCTCATGTTCATAAATAAAACACCTCTGTAGAAAGGATTAAGTTTTTTTTAAAGTTTTTGATTTTCTGTTTTTCATGTAAAGTAAATATTAGTGTAACTTTACAGCAATTAAACTTCTTCTGAAAAAGCTGTTTTAAAATGCTCAAAAACCAAAATTAATTTAATCTAAAAAAAAAGCAAAGAAACCTCTTTATAACTTCAATTCCATTTACTTATACAAACATGATCTGTGTCATTTTTATAATATAAATATATTAATCAAAACATAATTGGATTTTATTTAGTCTATCCCAATGGTTGGCAAACTTATTAGTCAAAAGAGCCAGAGATCAGCAGTACAAAGATTAAGATTTCTTTTTAGAGCCAAATTTCTTTTCAAGAACCATATGTTTAGGAGTCATTTTAAACTAGCTACTAACATTAAATAAAACCTAATATTATAATAATAAATTAGAGTGGCTAAGAGCCATTATCAAGTGGCTAAAGAGTCGCAGTTTGACGGCCACTGGTCTATCCTGTCTATTAATTATATAAAAAAAGTAGTTGTCCTTATGAGATTTCCATTAGGTTTTTGAAGAAATTTTTAACAGTTGTTTAATGAACATGAACTTTAAAAAAACGATTTCAAATTAGCCAAAAAAAAGTACTTTTTAATCAAAAACTTTATAATATGCCATATTTTAATTGTATCATTAAACAAATATTTTTGTACTTTAAATAGCATTTTACTATTATATTTTTAATGAAAATTACAATTTTGAGTATAACTATTCTTATGTATTCATGCTTCCTCCACAGTTACTTTAGCCAAACTCTTAGACTGTTGGAAGAAGACGAGTCCATTTATTGCATATCGGCATGGAATGATCAAGTAAGAGAATTTTTATATATCATTCTCATTTTTTACCTGTTGAATTATTTTTTATTTGCAATGCATCCTGTATTTTGTATTTAAAAAAATTCTCTAAATTCTCTTTCTCGACTTATGCTAATTTTTTACTTGGGATTATTTCTTCTTACTGTACCATCAATATTTATTATGTGCTTTGTTGATTATGAAAATGCAGCTGATTAAAATAAAAGTCCTTATTTTAGTTATAAAGGAAACTTGTATTTTCTTTAGATTCTACAAATAATTCTTATCTATGACAGAAATGTTTGTTCTTATTATGCATAGTCTCACTGAAATGTAATTATATGTGTGTATGCATCACATATTAAGTATAAATAGGTTTAAATTATGAAAAGTTTACTTCTAAGAAAATATTTTACTGCACTTTCAAATTGAATCTATTATTTTTGGTTTCCATAGCCTTAGGTATTGAATTAATTAATAAAAGTATGTACCACTTAAACTTTTACACTTAAAAAGATTCTTTTATATGGAAAATTATAAATTCGACAGGGTTACGAACATACAAGTGAAGATTCCGGTCTTCTGTATCGAGTAGAGACAATGCCAGGTCTTGGTTGGATTTTGAAGAGAAGTCTTTATAAAGAGGAATTGGAACCAAGATGGCCCACTCCTGAAAAAGTAAGTCTGTAGAACTATACTTCATTAATATGTTGTTTGTGGAAATATCTCTGAACATTGCATTATGATTTTTAATGAAATGTAATTCACTGGAATTCACAGCATCAAAAATCCACTGATGCCTTTGCCAAAAACAATGGAAACCATAATTTTTTCTTAAAAATAGCCAGATTTTCGTACAAATAATTATAATAGGAAAAATGATTATCTTTAGGTATGAAAAAGATAAAAATGTTCTCTAGTTAGTGACAAAAGAAGTTTGAAATTGGTTGTGTTTCACAAACTGCTTGAGAACTCGCCAAAGGGAATCCATCAAATCAGACTAGTGTTCAAAATAAATTATTTCTACTTAAGAATTACTTACATATTGGGGGAAATTAAAGTGAAGAAAATTGTGATATAGAAGCAATGCAAAAATATTAAAAGAACAAATTCCATGTGAAAGGCTTCTAACTAGACTCATTTTGTGCAGTTCAGGTAGGCAATTTGTTAAATGGAATAATTCACCAATAGCATTGCGACAAACTGTTTTTAGTTAATGACATTATTCTCATGTCATTTATGTGAAGGGTTTATTTTGATATATTTTATTGCCAATTTCAAAAAATGTTTCTGTAATTTTTAATATATAGTATCAATCTTCATTATTTGTTTTTTTTACTACTCGTATACTTTTATAAAATTTACTCACTTTTATACATTACTCCTTTATACAGCTGTGGGATTGGGACATGTGGATGCGGCTGCCAGATGTACGTAAGGGGCGAGAGTGCATAGTGCCAGATGTCTCCAGGACCTACCACTTTGGTTCCTCGGGATTAAACATGAATTCCTTCTTCCAAGATATCTACTTCAAGAAACATGCCTTTAACACACAACCACATGTAGAACTCAAGGATCTTGACAGGTTTGTGAATGTGCTGTTCTTAATATTTGCTTAACTGTTTTAAAAGAAGTTGCTTAAAATATGCAATCTTTTTTCTTGGAGGGGGGTGGAGGGATTTGATGATCATTAAGGTAAAGAGCCATTCAAAATTATATATTTTTTCGTTTGTGTGAGACTTTACGATTTCTTCAGTTTCAAATTGAAATTGGTTCTGTAAATTTAAAAAAAAAAATGCTGTAAAATTTCTTTTATAGAAATGAAGAAAATTGATTTTCATTAACAAGGAACAAGTCAACATTACAGCCTAATTATTTATTGTTCAAAATTTCTGTTAATTAGTTTATTGGAGAAAATGAGTTTTTATGGATCTAGATCTATTTAAAAAATTACTTATCTGTAATGGATGGTTCACATTTGTTAATAGATATAAGTTTTGCTGAATAAGCACACATTTATCTTCATAAAAATCTTTTACTTTTCTAAATGCTCCATTTCATTGGTTTTCCATTTGACCTGCTGGAAACTAGCAGGTTCTCATTACAGATAAGTAATGAGAACCTGATCTGATAATGCACTATATTTGTAATAAAAAGACATATCAGAATCAACTGCAAGTTTTAGTCTGATATGAAAAATATTCTTTATTTTTTTTTCAGTGTCAAGAAAGATAACTATGAAGAAGTCATCCATGATCTTTTGAGGTATTGTATCTTTCTTTATTATTCCAATGAAAAAATCTTAAGATCTTCAGGCTAACTAATAACTGTTTTCTTTCAGGAAAGCTGTTGTGCTAGATCATAGCAAATCCCCATGCGAAGAGAATTTTATTCCAGATACTAAAGTAAGTCTTTCTGTATAGTTTTTATCTTAATTTTTATTTTAACATTTTCCCCCTTTCCATAATAAATGTTTTCTTCTTTTCTGAAGGGTGAAGTGTATGTGATGTTCATCAAGATGAATGGTCCTAGGGATTTCACAACTTGGCTTCAGATTGCAAAGGTACCTGATTTGTTAGTCTCCCTCAATTTGAAATTGCTTGAATTTCTTATAATCATTCAATTGTTGATGCAAATGTACTATCTATCATATTTATAGTAGTATTTTAAATTAATCTTCATCTTCAAAATAGCACCTACAATGGTTTGGTTGGTTGCAATTGAACAATTAATATTGAATAAACTGCCCATACAGGACATATCTAAAATAACATTTTTTGAAAGGTAATATTTTCATGGTGCTGTCGTCAACGAAATGAATGGGACACCTCTGTAATTCTGGTATATATTTATTGCATCTTCATAAAACTAACGATGTTAATGGCTCAAGAGGACAGGTTTATTCAGATAAAAAAAAACTGATTAACCAAGTTAATTAACAGCTATCTCAGAATTTTCCCATTACGCCTATCAATTTTTTTTGCTGAATCCACTCCCCATAAATTTTTATACAGTTGTCATGAGAGTTAAGGTTTTGAAAAATGGCATTTCCCATGTTAAATGAATTTTAGGAACTTTTCACGATATCTTGGGAAAATATTATATATTTCTCAAAACTTTTTTCACTCACTAAAAGAATACTAATTTTTTACATTAAGTTATGAAAAAAATTCATTAATAAAAAAATTTTATTTTTTTAAATTTTTAATATGACTGTGAAAAAAAAAGTGAAGCAATGAGAGCAAAGCTGAGACATTATAATGCCAGTATCCAAAAAATCAAGTGCATATAATTAGTATTTATTCTGCTTTTCATGAAACACGATTTTCATGAAAAGTATACCAATAAATGCAAATAAATATAATATATAGTCTCTCAAAAAGTGGGTGTTGCCTGTCAACTGTGGGAATTTGCAGTTTTTTGTAAATATTTTGGAAACTATTATATATATGCACTTGATTTTTTGGATACCGGCATTATAATGTCTCAGCTTTGCTCATGTAAAAATTTCACTATGTTACAATTAACATTTTTTTCATGACTTAATGTAAAAAATTAGTGTTTTTAGTGAGTGAAAAAAGTTTTGAGAAATATATAATACTTTCCGAGATATCGTCAAAAGTTCCTAAAATTCATTTAACATGGGAAACGCCATTTTTCAAAACCCTATAACTCTCAAAATTATCATCACAACTGTATAAAAATTTATGGGGAGACTAATCTCATGATGTGACATTTCATTTTCAGTGGATTCAGCAAAAAAAATTGTTAGGCGAAATGGGGAAATTCTGAGATAGCTGTTAATTAACTATGTTAACTTGGGTAATCAGTTTTTTTATCTGAATAAACCTGTCCTCTTGAGCCATTAACGTCGACACTAGTTTTGTGAAGATGCGATAATATATACCAGAATTACAAAGGTGTCCCATTCATTTCGTTGACGACTGTACGGTTTCATAAAAATACACTTTTGCAATATTTGTTAATCGGTATATTTTGAAATGTTAATGATATTTATCATTCATTAAGTTTCTCTCTTTCGTAGTTCTCTTTGTGTTTTTAAATCATTCTATTAAAGAATTTTAAATTGTCTTTAAGATGGAATAGCAGAGTTTCAAATAATTTTCATAATCTACAAATCAAGTCAATCTGCACATTTGGCAAAAAAGAAGAGTTAAATTTCCCTACTTATCACTTTATCGGTCACTTGATTTTGCCAAGTTTTACCCCTGTAATAATACTACACTAGAAAGTGGGAAATTTCTGTTAAATAAAAAAGCTCCACAAAAGCATGAATATAATTAAACTACTGAAATTTCATTTATTATTGAATTCATACCAGATGAATAAAATTCTAAAGTTTTATCATTTTAATTATACTTAAAAATTCTTTAATATTAATAAATAATAACCTTTCATATATTTTTCTGCAGTGTTTCAAAATCTGGGATTTAGATGCCAGGGGTTACCACAAGGTAGGTTCTTTTTCTATCACCAAATAAATCATTTTCATGCAGTTAGTATTTGAAATGAGCATTAATGTTTGTCTGGGGTTTTTTTTCAGAGTATGTGGAGGCTCTTCATGAAAGGAAACCACTTGTTAGTCGTTGGTGTGCCAAATTCCTCATATTCGTAAGTTTCCATTTGATCATAGTGGTATTTTGAAATTTATGGCAACATTGTTTTTTTAAGTAATTACAATAATGAGCTATTAGACATTTATCATCTATGTATTTTAAATTGAATTCATGACAACCAAAGGAAAGGCTGATCAGAGTAATTTTTGTCATTTCATAAAGGATTTTAACATTGTGTTAAAATTTTGTTCCTTTTGAATTTTTTCTTGGTGAATGCAGAAACTGTAAATGATCAGTTTTACCCAACTCATAAACCCTCCAACACTAAGTTATTTTTTAATCCCTGCATAGATGTAACCATTATGATGTAATAATTCAATGCTATAACTAGTATAATATTAATTTAAATTAATGTTTAGTAATATAGCTTTAAATATTGTATGGAATCATTGAGAAACTATTTCTATGCTGCCTGGGCACTGAAGTTCTGAAACCCTATAAGTCCATGGTGTGTGTGCTTATTCCTTGAGAAAGGCTATCGGAAATATAGTCTCTTGACAAGACTGGACATTTTTTTAACATAGGACTATGTTCCTCCCATTGGGGTCTCAGGAAGGAAATTGATTCACATGCCACAAAACTTGGTATGGGAGATCCTCTATATCTTGGTCACTACATATGTTAAAAACATAACTAATGTGTTATTTTAGAGATAAAGGGTAACAACAGAAGTTACAAAAAAAACTTAAACTTACGAGAAACGAGTCATGCGAGTAAAGTAGTCCTATGCTTTTAACATCAGCAGCTGTTTGAAAAGCCCTCATTTTTTTTATCATCCGTTAACTGTTTTAATTTTTATTGGCATATTTATTTTCTCTTTCTTCCTCAACAGGTCTTTCAAACCAGCTCGTGTGACACCCATCTACTTGGAGGACCAAAAAATTGACAAGGACAGGCTTCGGTAGTGCCATAAGACTTCTCACTTTGAACATTCCGAACGCTTTCCTTCCATTGGACGATTGGAGTTTCTAAGTGAACTCAACAATCCGTCGAACTTTCTGGTGGATATGTTTTGTACATAAGCAACTTTGCTGGGCACAGTTGCCAGTGGTCCACATGTGCTTTCACAAATGGAAGAATGAGATTATTCTTTTATTTACGGACTGCATGTAACTATATTTTGTATTTGTTTGCTTGCTTCAACAGAGCAGTGAAAGTTAGTCTGTTTTAATACGTGATAATTAGACATGTAGCCCTGCATTGTTTATTCCTGGACATTGCTTGGCTATGAATTAAGCAATCTTATTGACAGGAAACTAAATTTCCCATATTAAGGAAAATGTTACATCAGTAAAGGTCTGGTGTTTGAAAACTTAAATTTCAAAAATAAAAATTTTCACTTTAATCAATGACAGTAAAAATTATGTGATGAAAAATTTGTTGAAACACAATCAAGACCAATATTAATAAACTTCTTGTTCAGTCTGATTTTATGTACAGTTTTAATTTTTGAGCTATTGGTCGAGTCTTTTGTCTTTTATTTTTTTGCCTCAGCCTAAATTCTAAAGTTGCAATGTTTATATCTTATTTTATTATTGTTTGTATTGCTTGCAAATATATTGTTCCATCATTGGTTCAGACCAAAGGGTAAATTTAATGCTATTTTATAACCTAAAAACCACAAAACTAAAGAATAATAGAGATTAATAGTAAATTTAATATGATTTATTTTCTACATTAGAATAGTCACTAATGTTTGTTACTTGGATATCATATACAATATATCTTTTTCTCCCTTTCTTGTACATTTTACTTTAGTTCTCCAGTCTTTTGAGTTAAATTTCCATTCTGAGGTGCTATTAGAATGGTCTTAATTAATGTGCTTTTCCCCCTTTTAGTTCTAAAGCTTATTTATAAACAGATAATGTGATACATGATCACTACCACATTTTCTTTAACAAGGAGATTATATGTATTTTTTGAAAGCAAGAATGAGAACTTTCAATTTGTAGCTGTTTTATTTTTTGCTTTTCAGTTACTAAAGTGTTCATCAGGTTTTGTACATTGTAAATATTTTCTTTTTTGTATTATGTGTACATATTTTGCTCACTTCATGGTGTAAACTGATCAATGTTCACTAGAAGGGAAAAAATGTATAATTAACTGGCATAATAAAAGTAAAAACTGTTACTATATAGAAAATAATATATAACTTGGGTGCAAAAAAAAAAATTGTAGATAGTCATCATGTTGTGTATAATAAAGTGTACTTTTTTTATATGGTGTTGTAGCATTTTTCAGCAGTCAATGAAAAGAATAAGAATTGTAGGATCTATTCTAACTGCTGGTCTTTATAGGAATAAACTACTTTTAATTTTAAAACTATTCTGATAGTTGGAATAACATTCTACTAGTTTGCATTCATTTAGTTGAAATACTAAGACAACAGTTCAACCTAAAATGTGTCTGTTTCAAGAAACATTTCAAACTTGCATTATAATTTAATACAGATACAAAAAACAAACTTCAAAATATGTTTAAATAGCGCTATTTTGCAGTCCTTTTCTGGAGATCAAGTAATCAAATTTTTTAAAAAAATACACCTCCATAAAAGCAACGAGTGAAAAAATAATAAATCACTGTTATTTCAGCATGTTCTCTAATAACATTAGAAAGTGCCAGAATTAAATGCTTAGTTTAAGAATAGAAAGTCAGATTCAGTTGTTGTTACCCTCTTAAGAGGTCTTTACAGTACAGTGCAATGCCACTGCTTTTGTTCGGCCTTAGAAGTTAAATGAGTTATTAGAGATTTTGGAATTCCAATCTGGTTTAAATAATCCCCATTCAGCAAACAGTAGTCATAAGAAGATAAAAACTCTGACATTTCATAACATGGGAAAATGAATGATATAAAATATAATTAATGCACATAGTTAATTTCAGGTAAAAAAGGTAATTTTTACTTAAATTGACATTTAGGTGGTCATGACAATTGTTAGTGCTTTTTATACCACTTGCAATTCATTATGAAGATGCTTGTGCTAATACTGGTTAGCTCATTTTTGGAACTTAGGTCATTAATTTCCCAGTCTCCTTAAGTTCATACTGCCAGGATTTTGCTTTCTAGTCACTAAGTTTCTCTTTACAGAGCTCTGAATAGGGTTGTTGCTGAGTTTTGTGGCACAAGAGCTATTGGCTATGCTGCGCCAAGCGTATGGTATAAAAGGAACACATGCTAAAATGAACTGGTAGTGAATTTGGAGCATTTTTTTTTTTTTTTTTCCAATTCAGAATAAAATTTGAAATAGCAAACTGACAATTTAAACAAAATGACATCCAGTTGACCAAGATATTCTAAAAACATGGATAATTTTAAATAAAGTTAAAAATGCCAATGGCCTTTAAAAATGCAAAAATATGTGGATGGGGACACTCTCCCACCAAGTCTAATGTTTTGTGATGCAAAGCTATAAAAAAACGTAAACTATGATTGCTAAAAACAGGGCACTCAACTAAAACATGATAAATAATAAGATCCAAATGACACCACTCACCAAATAACAGACGCTAATGGACGAGATGCTCCAATTAGGGATAATGTAATTATTACACCCAATAGTTATAAAATTAACAGCTTTACAGTTGCAAGACAAGGTGATGACTAATACGCGAGATAATTGTAAGCATTTCTTTCAACTTTGGATTAATTATAACCAGCACTGTAAACACAAATAGCCATATCTCATGTACTTTGTTTTAGCTCATTAATTCATTCTTTAATAAGTTTGTGCCTTTTCTTTCATTAGAAGCTGCTTTTCTTGTTCTTAAATAATTCAGGCACTTTTTTTTATAGTAGCGAATGAATTTTGCATTTGGTGAGGCTACAAAAGTGCCTTTTTTCTTTTTGGCATTCAACTTTATTTCTTACATAATGTAAGCTGTTCGTAAATCACCAAAATTATTTTCTGAAAAATTTAATTTGTATAAATGTCATTTATTCATGAGAAAGCTACTTCTACTTTAACCTCTAAAATCAAAATTTTTAGTTACCTCCTTTTTAGAAAATTCTCAGAAATAGTAATTTTATTTTTGGCATTCACAGACTATATTCTTTCACATTTACAAATAATTTGTCATCGCTGGTAGCCAATCCCTTCACATTCCAGAATGGTTGGTTCCTGAGTTCCATCTCCAATCAGATTAAACTTGGCCTGGAAGATATGGATATTTAAAAACCTGGAAATTTTCTCATTTTACAGCAATTTTATTACCCAAACACTCTCATTTCACTTGAATATTTTAAAATAGCTCAACATTAATTTCCATCTTGGAGCTTTGATGTTACTCTAAAGATAATAACTTAAAAATTTTAAAACCTCTAGTTCTAAGTAAGAAGGAAAGTTTTTTTTCCTTATCTTTCACTTCTGAGCAGTTATTATGACAAAGATATTCCAACATTAAGTACCTTATAATATATTGGCCATTACATATATTTCTAATAGTCAACATAATGTTACAAATAATAAATGTTCCAAGTTATTTATGTCTAGTTCTATTATTTAGTTAGACATTTAGATTTTGCAAAAAATAAATTAGGAATTAGCAGTAAATTATCAACAAATGCTACAGAAATTGCATTTTCAATTATATTTTGGTTCTACACAAATTTTATTGGTAAAACCACCATTTTCTTTTCACATTTGTACTCTAGTAAAACATCGAGTTCACTTATAATGGTAAAAAAAAAGCATACATTTTTCTTAGTTATAAAAGGGTTAAAGAAAACCTCAGACTGGTTTGTAAACAGAGCAGAGAAAAAGTTGTATAAAAAATACTGCATTATCTTTGAGAGAATTTATGTATTGCTTCTCACTTGAATTGATGAACAAAGTCAAAAGATTTATTCTCAATAAGAATTTCGCATCATTTTGAGAATTTCTGATCTGTTAGTACATACAGTCTGAGATTTAAGTAAATGAGAAATTGTATGTTTAGTAAAATTATTTAATTAGTTGTTTTACTTCTTTAAACTCAAGGCGAGGTTTCTGCTTATTTGTGAAGTTACTGATATTTTTATACACAAAAGAGCTATTTTATATTCTGGTTGCATATCAAGAACTTAGTATGAGTGTTTATGTCAGCTGATATTTAGGTTCTGCTTAACACATTGTTTTGAGTAACTGGACAAGATCTAGGAAGAATACTGCCAGTGAATGCTAGCAGTGGGCTATAATCCAAATTCATCAAATACTTGTATTTATTAAAAATGAATGTTTATTACAAATTAATAATAGATCAGTATTACCAAGATGCCTTTTTAAAATTAACAATAATTATTCCCCATATGCTTTAAAAAGTACATATAAATACGAGATAATTGAATAAAACTATAACTGGAACACTGTAATAATTATGAGACTTATTAGAATTTTCTTTAACATTAAATTGCTGAGAATTTCAGCCAGTAAGATTAAATGCTATTTGGTGGCTTAATAGAGTGGCAATGTAAAAGCCCTTCATTATACATAATACAAATTTCACTATCGGGAATGTTTTACACAAATGTTACAGATAATTTAAGAAATATTTCATATAATTCATACTTTATCGTCATATTTATAGTATTCTATAAAACAATTTTATAGTCCAGGATTTACATAACCCGAAAAATGACTACTCAATATGCTAAGCTTCAAAAAATAAATTAGCGTTTTGAAATTTAAAAAGAATTTTTTTAAAAAACAACTTACATCTGTCATGAGTTCTGCTACAAATATAGCTGTCTTCGTGTGAAGAGAAGGAGGACCAATGCGAACCCGGGACTTGCCTTTGGCTAGAGCCATGAAAATTACCAGCTGGGGAAAGAAAAAGAAATACCTTTTCTTTCTGCAACTTATGCAATAAATAAACTATACATTTAAATACAATTTTTCATAACTGCTTTGATTCATTTCTTCATTCCATTGCTTCTTAAAACTGCAACTGCTTCTATTTCTTTGGAAAACATATTTAAATACAAGCTTTTTACATATCTTATACAATAAATTGATGGCATCTTATCCATTAGAGCTGCAGTTTCCATAGAAATTATTTCAAAAATTTATTATTTCCTTTTCTTATAATATTTGTCAAGTGTTCCTTACTGAAATATGAATGATATTAAGTGGTTAAATATAAAAACAATTGGTTAACCCCATTCTATAATAGCATTTTGGGTAGAGAAAAGCTATTGTTATTCTGCAAATTCTCAACTCGAGTCAGTGGCGAGTCCAGGATTTGGGTCTGGGGGAAGGGGGTGCTGAGGTCATAAAAATTTTATATCGTCGTCATGAAGAATGTCAAACTTCTTGGCTTATGTTAACCAAAACACTTTAACTTAACAGACTTTTCTCACCTGACAATAAGAATCGTAAAGAACACTACAATACTTTTGATAATTTAATAAAAACACAATAAATAACTAGACAAAAAATTTTTTCGACCATGTCAATACTACAATTACGAGTGGAATGACTACAAATGGCAGAATATTTTCGAGCCTGTAAAACCAAAAAGGAAAGTTGTCACAGTTTCTTTTTTTACAGGGAGATTAAGAACAAACAGTTGTAGTGATTTTAAATAAAATTAAAAATTCAGGTTTAGTTCTGGGGGGTGCAGCCCCATAGCACCCCCTGGATTTGCCACTGACTTGAGTGGGAAAAGCCCTTGGAGCCATTTCTTATCATATCTAAAAATAGCTCAAATTGATACTCAAAACTGCTCGGTACACTAGGCGAACAGGTGTATAAACCAGGGGGATTTTTTTTTTATTGCTATTGGAATAACAGCAAGATTCTCCTTAACCATAGGAAAAATCAGAAATTATTAACTCTCTCTGATACTGTTTTTCTCTTCCTTTTTTAAAAAAATCATATTGTTTTAATATCACACAAAGTAAACACACTTCCTGCTGACATGCATTCTTTCAATTTTTTTTCCAGTTCTCTTCATATAAATCCATTATTCAATTAAAAATTATCTTTTTTCAGAAAGCAAAATAAACATATTTGGAATACATTTCTAGATCAAAGCTCCTGAGAAGTATGGTTAAAATGTTAACATTGAATGTAGCAGTTTTTGTGCGACAAAAGTAAAAAACATGGTAGCACTGTTCATTTCTGAGGTAATGAACCTTCATTGCAGCAAACTATACTACATGAAAGTTAGAAATCAAAAAATAGAAAATATTTCAGTTTCATTTAAAGGAAACATTTTTATGATGACAGTTTTTTTACCTGCGATCAATTTATTAAATCATTTTGCATTTATTTTAATTTCAAGTTTAATTTTTAATAAGTCATCAACAGCAGAAATGAATTTAGGTATAGTAAAAATGCATCATTTTTTATGAATGCAAGAAACTGTCAAAAGGTGGCGAGTTTTTATCCAAAGAGACCGAGATGAAAAAAATTGGAAAATATTCACATTCAGTTCCATAACATGATGTTATACAGTGAATTCTACCAGTGTATTCATCAACTCTTATACTAGACACTATACTTTCAAAACCATTACTTAACTTATAATATATATAGCTGAATCAAATCTTTCACAAAAGATTATAATATTGCAATGTTGCATTTTTTGTGTAGTGCAGTTCCAAAAAACACAATCAAGATTTTCAGTGACAGAAAAGAAAAAGATCACATGGTAATAAGAAATTTAATTAATGATGATTGAATATCTGAAATTTAATCAAAAGATATAATTACAGCTTTGAAAAAATTTAGATTTTATCTAAAATTTTTTTATCTAGATCTTAAAAACAATAAGAAGTGCTTTTGACACTATCTTCATCTATCCAAATTTAAAAGACACTTGATGAAGATTTAACTTCATTTAAAAACAAGTTTAGAATTGATTTATCATCTAAATACTTGGCTATTTTTTTTAATTTTAAATTTTTTTTTTATTCATACTGTACATTTTAGAGTTAATCCTATAAATGTTTCATCCATCAGAAACTTAAACAGCTTTCAAATTCTCTATATTAATCCAATATTCCAGATATAAGAAAATTTGTTATTTTAATAATAGTAAGCTTAATTTAATTTATAGTTGATGCAATTTCCTGTCAAATTTAAAAAATGAAATCATCAGTTGATGCCCAGTAGTTTATTCCATTCCAGCTGCAACTATTTTTGATAGTCTATTAAAATGATCACATCATATATTCTTTTATATAAAAAAAATCATTGCAGACATTTTAGTCCTCAAAAGTTATAACTAAATTATAAAAATATTAAGACCATGCAAATAGGTAATACTAATAAAAACTAACACCTTTTATATACATACATTACTGACAGCAAATAAATAAATTCATTCCTTAAAGATAAACTTCCAAGACATACTCTTAGAATGAAAGCTGTAAAAAGGAATGTGTTCTAA
>BGPR01027406.1:2816-14267 GCA_013235015.1 Araneus ventricosus
ACTTAATGGAATACTTCCTTACAATTTTGAAAAGCAACAAAAAAAATCTGAAATTTAAGAAGAGATCAAGCCCTTTAGAATCGAAAGAAATGAGAAAGGAAAGAAAAAATGATAGAGGTGGCTTTCTTATTTGAAATTTAAACCTAGGTTAACGATTCAGTTCCTTAGGGAATAGAGCGAAAATTAACTAGGGGAACGACAATCATTCTTCTGTATTATATGAAGAAAAAAATATAAAAAAATTATTCCATTTCAGCAACTGATTGGCTCTTTGTTTGAAATGAGAAAGTGAGATGCATTAGAAAATTAAATAATCAATGCCTCTCTTTTTTTCCATTTCCCATTTTTTTTAAAGTTCTATTTCTAAAGAAGTGTAAGCGGAATAGAAATAAATCTGCATTTGTATTCAGAATGTGTTTTCTGCTAATAAATACTAGAGGATAATTCTTTCTCTTTTATTCTTTTTTTCACACGAACATATTTTTTTTGTAACCTTCTGTTGTGAATTAGCATCATCCTTCTATATCAATTATCTATGCAAAACACGCTGGAGGTTTGTTTGGAAGATTTTTTTCAGATATGTTTTTTTGTTAGTTTAGGGGAAAATTCTGGTGTTAATTATCAAGAAATTCGCGCAGAATTAGCTTTGATTAGCTCATATGTTGCATTCTGTGATTTATTTACTTACGAAAGTTTCTAGTTAATCTCTATAGCTTCAGATTTATAATGAAATCAGGTTTTTAAAAATGAATTGATGTCACCTTATAACCTTGCTATTGGAATACCAAGAGATAAGATTTATTAACAAATTATTGATAGAGGAAAAAAATAAAGCTAAAACTATCATTCTCAATATTTGAAATAAAAAAAAATACCTGCAGCCCTTTGAAGGCAGACTGTTTGCAATAATTTATAAACCACGCATTATGTTGTCCTAATTATATAAATTGATTCATGGAAGAACCTTGCAATACAGTACATTTTCATATATTTTTGATTTTCTTCTATTCTAGATTGGGCATTTATATTTATGAAACACGATATATAACATTATTAATACCCTGCACTCAATACAAAAAGTAATACAAATAAGTTTTTAAGACAATTTTCTTACAGTTAAGCATTTCAAGTAAATAATTTAATTAAAATATATAGATTTTATTCCATGATGCAATGAAAGAAATACAAAAAATAACACCATAGTGCGCGTCGTATGATTCCATATATTTTTACCATCCACAAGTTTTTATCATAAATAATTACAGAATTTATACACGCAAAGAAATTATTATTTCTTTCAATATTTATTGTCAGAAAAGAACACAGAAATCAAAATTGCTTTCATTTAATTTGAAAGTATATCACAAATTTTATTTTATTTCAACTGGGAACCTGAATCCCTCTAATAACTATAAATTATTTTGGATCATACTAATTTTAATTGTATGTAAAACATATTTTTTACGCACATAAAAGAACTGAACTTGTGGAAGCATCATGCACTTATTAAAACTGAGAAAATGAATGATATTTCAGGTTTTTTCGTTCCCTATTATCGAAATTTTTTATATCAGACTAGCTGAAGCCCGCGACTTCGTCCGCATAGTAACACTGTGACAATGGACATTTTGTCTCGCCCTTCTGCCGGTGGATGGAGGAGGTGGAGCTTTGACTTTCCAGAGGAGAACGAGACACAGAGTGACTTGAGACTTCGTGCGAGAAGGTGCCTTTATCTCTCTCACAGGGACGGACAAAACTCGACATGCGTAGAGAGTTGATTATTGTAACTTAAATGTAATATAAGCTTAGTTAATCTAGAATAATTCTATGTGGTAGATGTGTGAACAATAAATTTAATTTAATTCGATTATGGCCCAACTTATTTTAACAGTCATTTTTACTTCCTGTGAGCTAACCAGGTAATGGCGGCTAAAACACATTATTGGTATCTTGTTACTCGGGTTAAAATATTTTCGTGCCTCAAAAAATCTGTAGACTATAACAATTAAACATTGTTGGAAATTTTGTTTCAAAACAGTTATAATTTTCAAAAATCAATTAAAATTAAAAGAATGTTGCATAGTAATGCTAATCACTGAAAAGCTAATTTTTTAAACTTTAATATGATGCTAAAATGTTTTTTTTGTTCGATAATATGCTCCGAAGTTATTGCGGAAAAACCTTAAAATTTAAGGTAATTTTTAATTAATTAAAATTCTAATTAAAATTTCGAAAAGTCCTTTCTTAATCAGCACTTACGACTCAGAAACAATCACCTGCCAAATTTCAAGTTTCTAGCCCCAGTGGTTTGGGATATTTCGTGATGAGTCAGTGAGTCATAGTATTTGCCATTTATATACAAAGATAGATTTAGTGTGGATGAAAGTTCGTAACAGGTCTACAATTCAGTAAAAATTCAGAAAATAAACATCGTTCAGGTATCAAAAGAAAATTCTTCCATGGGTTTAAATTTTTCAAAGTTTTATGGCTTTAAACAGGAGAGAAATGATGGATTTATTCCGGCTTAGTCGAATTTTATACGAGTTTTCAACGCGATTTACTCGCCTATAAACGATCCGAAGTGGATGTAAAAGGAATTTATTTATTGCTCGGTATTTCTTGTTGGCTTTAACTTTTTGATTTATTGTTCAGCGCCAGCAGTGCAAATCGAATTATACGGTTGATTTTCAGATTTTATATTGATTTTATTTATTATATGCCGCGATGTTTCTTTTTAATATATAATAAAAGAAAAAATGTGAAAGCTTACTACAAATAACCATGAAAGTAATATTTTGAGATAATAACATAAATTTTAAAAAAGGTATTTTTCTTGCAATTCTTTATTTCTTAAGTACATAATTTATGACTTGAACCTACATATTAATCACCGTGGTGACCTGCATTTGCGCCCTTTATTTAACGTAAAAATGTTTTGAGCATGTTAACTCAATATCCTATAATTTTGAATATTCTAACCTTTAATTTATTTCATTTAAAAGATCCATCAACTTATATATTTTACTACCATTTTCAAACCTTTCGGACGCATCATCGTTTAATAATATTTTTTCATTCAAACCACGAGTTCCAAACTGAATGATTTTTGTACTATATGCTCTAAAATATAAATCAAAATTCAATGTACAAACTGTTAGTAGAGGTAGGAAACCCCAAACAATCCGATATCACCCAGAGAAAAAGGACAGGAAGTGCCTACTGGACGAGCTAGAAAACTCTGTCCACCAGCGTTATGATTGGATTTCAGAGCCAGTTATTTTGAGTTCCGGTCAGGGTGGCCATATTGGCCTTTTTAAGGCCAAATTATGAAAATTTGGCCTTTTTTCAAAGCCCTTGGCCTTATGAATTTTCCTTTGGCCTTAGATTCATTTTTGACCTTTTTTCGGCTTTATTTTCGTTATTGGCTTTTAGAGCAATTTTTAATAACTTATTTACTTAAATTAATTAATTCCATTGATTATTAAATATTTTTAAATAAATTTTTAATATTACACTTTTCAAATTACATATAGTGAGCTGTCAAACGAAAAAGCTCTTGGATAGAACAAGAATATTTAAAATTTTTTCACTTAAATTTTAGTTTAATAATAGAGCATTGCACATATCCCGATCAAGTGGGATTTGTTTTCATGTAGGATAGCCGTTTTTCTTGTAACCAATGAGTTCTTCAGTCAGTTTGTCAAATTTGGCCTTTTTTTAAAGAAGATTTGGCCTCATTTTGCTATTTTGATCTGGCAATCCTGGTTCCGGCTTCACAAGGAGAACATGCACCTTTTGTATGAAGTAGTTGATGGCAATAGAAGAGCAGCAACTAATGTTCGTGAAATATCGGTTATTTAAGAATGAGTTGACGAATTCATGCACCACCGCTGAGAAGCATGCAGAACTAGGAATCACCGTACCTTTGAGCAGTTGTGACACATGGCGCCAGCATGCAATGGCAAAAGCAAAGTGTCACAAAATGAAGAATTTTCGCCTGTTTTTGGCTTTTCCTTTCTTCATCTTCGAGTACCCTCTAAGTGTGACGTTGTGGTCTAGTGGTAATGTCGCAGCTTCGATGGCCGGAGGGTTACAGGTGCCAAACCAGATTCCACTGAAGATCCCCCATATTTGGTCTGTTGCACTTTAAATCATACGCAATGAGTCGAAAAGATTCCATTGATGGGTTGTGGAAGTTTCGAAAAGGGGGTGAGAGTTCAGGTGTCGTCATCTGACCCCGGTTCAAAATTACGAGGTACGTCCCAAAATAGCCCTCGAGTTGTTTCTAAACAGGACGTTAATATAACTAAACTACCTTTTTTAACAGTTTATTAGAAGAATTTTGAATCATTTTATACATGCTGATATGAGAAGATCTTGAATTGTAATAATATTTCTTTTTATTGCATTTAAGGAAGCTTTAGTACTTATGGTTCTCAGTTATTCCGTCTCATATTATCTTCAATATTTGCAAAAAGCTAAACACTTATGAGGTAACCATTTAAGGCTTTAATTAAATGGCATAATTTAAATTTACAGATTCAAAGACATATCTGATTACTGAATATTATTTTTTCGTGATTAGACCTCTTTGCTGCTACTTCATAATTACATTTCATTAAAATTTTACTATAAGTATAAATTTTTCCCGTTAAAAATAAGTTACTAAAGAAAATATTGCTTAATACTAAAAACAGTTCTAGTCATATTTATTTATTTTTAGCCATCTAAAGGAAGAAATGTATGGTTGATAACTATTTTTATTGAAAGAAATATTAAGCTCTTTATTTAGTCGAGAACAGATTTGATATTGCATCTGATATGTTCAGAAAACTATCCATCGTTGCATCTAGTCTCCTGCGCTATATATAAATGCCCATGCCGTTACTATGGTAACTCAGAAACTTTCATTTCCAATAAATTAGGTAACCCATTCGAAACTGTACCGCTATTAAACTTCGGTACCAGATTCATTATTACAAAACCATTTGCTCCAAGCATAATCGTAAAGCTTGCATAGTTCGTTTCAAAACTGCCATCAGTTTTGAAAATTTTCGTTCTTATTTCGCCGTTATTAAAAATATTCTTTCGAGAAGGTATTGACATTTTGGTTTCTAATGAAGCTGTTTCTTTTTGTTTATTAGACATCTATTACTTTTAATATTTGATAAGAAGAAAATCACTTATGCAATGTATGGTTTATATTATTTAAATGTTTAAGATGTTCTAAAAATATTTATTCTTTATATTACTTTTAATATTTGATAAGAAGAAAATCACTAATGCAATGTATGTTTTATATTATTTAAATGTTTAAAATTTTCTAAAAATAATTATTCTCTCTATTACTTTTAATATTTGATAAGAAGAAAACCGCTAATGCAATGTATGGCTTATATTATTTAAATGTTTAAGATGTTCTAAAAATAATTATTCTTTCCTTTACTTTGAATGTTCGAAATAACTTCTAAAAATCTTATATTTTGTAATATGCGGAGTATTATTAAACATATTTTGTTCCTCTAATTTCATTGTTTCATAAATAATTTCGTCATCTGGGATCGGTTCAAAATTACGAGGTCCGTCGCAAAATAGCCCTCGTATTGTTTCATGCGTTGATATAATTTAACTAAACTAAACTTCATAAATAATTTGAAAAAAATGAAATACAAAATCAAATTTCTGAAAGACTGTCCTACACAATAAGTAATAATGAAATGTAAAATGAGTGCTATAACATAAATCTGTCGTAATTTAATATGCTACTTATCAGCTTTTCTTTTATTCAGCTTTCTTTTATTTATGTTTTTTGAAGAGTTCTATCTCTCCTCTACTGCTCACATAACACTAGTAATTTTAAGGATAAATAACATGATTAAAAGTAAATATGTAGAGGGACGAGACTCATGTTTATATGGAATGCCGCTGTTGAAGGATCAATTCAATTTCAGGAACCATTTTTTATTAGATGGCTAAGTTCCACGACACAGTACATTAAAGAAAATCAACGAGAACAGACAACACAAGACAAGTGTACAGACTAGAATGAGAGAGAGGCATCATGGGAAAAAGGATGGCTCCAGTAGCGCCACCTACCATAGAAAGGAGAAGGCAGTGAATTGTAACCGCTACAAATATAAATAATCCTTATATATAAAAGGCAAATACCATGACTCACTCACTCACTCATCACGAAATCTCCCAGACCAAGAGGCCTAGAAACTTGAAATTTGGCACGTGGTTGCTTCTTGGGTAGTAGGTGCTCACTAAGAAAGGATTTTTCTAAATTTTAATTCGAATTTAAATTAATTAAAGATTACCTTAAATTTTAACCCTTTTCCGCAAAATCTTCGGCACCTATTATCGCACAAAAATCATTTTTACATCATCTTAAAGATAAAAAAATTATCTTTTCAAAGACACGAATCTTATGCGACATTTTGTTCAATTTTAAATAATGTTTCAAAATGTTTTAAAGCATGAATTGCAACAAAGCTTTATTGTTGTAAATAAAATTCAAACAAATCTCATTATTTCAGCAAATCTTTTATTCACGCGCTTTTGCAATTGTTACGCTTGTGATAGTATAAATTGTTTTCTTTGGAAATTAACTCCAAAGAATAATTTTCACTTTATTATTCATTGCATTGCTGAAATATTTTATCGCAGCTGCTTCAAAGTAATATTTTTTAAGACGTGGTAACAGATATTTGAATTCATTTTTTTTTCTCTGTGTTTGTGACGTAGACTGAAATGATTTTCATCCTTTTTTCAAGCATTTAATCTCATGCTTTCCCGCTATTTTAAAATTAGGAGGCAAACTTTTGTATATTCCATTATAAGTTATTTTTTATTAAAACTTTGGTTAGGCTTAAGAGTACAGTGACGCCAAACTTGAATTTCCTCCAGTGAAAACTCATCAAATTTGATGTTAGATTTTGCGCAGATCAGAACTTATGGTAGGAAACCAGCTTAACTGTGGAGGAAAGAGGGTGAAGTTGTTGACATTATCTCGTCTATATATTATTCATTGCATTGAATTATATATAGAAGATAAATACCATGACTCACTCATGACGAAATCTCCCAAACCATTAGGCCTAGAAACTTAAAATCGGCAGGTGGTTGTTTTTTGTGTAGTAGTTGCTCACTAAGAAATAACTTTTCAAAATTATAATTATAATTTAATTTAATTAAAAATTTCCTATGATGTTAACGTTTTTCCGCAATAACTTCGGAGCATATTGCCGCATAAAAATCATTTTAACTTCATCTTAAAGTTAAAAAAATTAACGTTCTAATGACACCAATTTAATTCCCATGCTACGTTCTGTTTAATTTTAATTAATTTAAAAAATGTTTCCAAAGGCAGCGAGATGGAGCAGCGGTGTTGCTCACGGTCCTTCAAGGTCACAGTTCTATTTATAGCACAACAGGGGGAGGGGAGGGTTGGTGTCAGGTTACGAACTAGGGAGAAATGCTGCACAGGCATAATTCATACCAGTGGCGGCGAGTCGGGGGGAGGGCGAGGAGGTTCACTCGCCCCCTACTTTTTTAGGGAAAGATTAAATTTTTATTTCATTTTAGCTGCTTGAAACTAGGAATTACAAAAAAGCAATAGTGTTCGGGGAACTAACTAATCCCGGGTCCTTTAGATGTCAATAAATGTCTTGTAAATGTCTTTTTTGCCGCCTCATATTTTCCACCCTATTTGGCACCCACTGTTTTCCATGGGACCATAGTCAGGATTTCACGACCATATTCAGGATGAATAATCATCCTACCAATGAGTGATAAATGAACTCAGTGATAGTTATTTGAAATGCAATATTTGAGCTTCGTTAGCTGTGATGCATCATGCAGAATTGTATCACTGGCTTTTAAAAATTTATATCATTATATATTTTACTGTCTCCCAAATAAAATAAACTAATCACTTTTTGTTCATCTTCCCTGAGTTATTGCTGATGAAACTGCCACAGGGAATGCTATAATTAATGTAAAATACAAAAATAGAAACTAATTTAAACGGGCAAACCAGCTGGTCGCCGAAGATGGCTAGTAATATAGGATGGATATATGCGCTGGAGTTTCCCCGAAGGGAGGGGGGCGATTTTCCCGACAGGGGCACGGTCTTCCCGACAGAGAGGTACAACTTGCTGTATGGGGGGGACGAGTGTAATGAAATTGGTCTCAAATTTTCGCCAGATTATTATCTATCAACTACAGTTGAATACCGCGTACAAAATTTTCCCCCGACGAGGGGGGACACAGCAAACCCAATGGGTGGTCCTGGCCCCCTCGTTAAACCTTCTGGCTCCACCCCTTAATATATATATATAATTATAACGTTAATTAAATACACAGCAATTCCATTTCACTTTTTACAGTTCAATAAAAAAATTCGCGTTTCTTTATTTTGAGTCAAACTGAATAATGCTAATAATGCTTAAATATCTATAAATTATTCAATTTTTGACAGTTTCCAATGAATTATCTGACATATCTTGAGACATGACAGTTTGACAGTTCCATTAATAAAGTATAGCTTCGACAGTCTGTGATGGCGCATTACTTTATCATAGCATTTATAATATCGCCTCATTAATTATTATTAAATACAAATGTTTCTCGATACCATCTCAGAATGAATTAATTTATATCCGATTTAGTTATCATAGAAGTGTTCCGCTTTTTCACTGGGTGAATATGAATATTATGCAATATACGAAGAAGTAAGCAAAATTTTACTCTTCATGAAAGATTACTTTGCTTCCGCAATTCGCTTGCTTCATTTAATCGGATTTCCACGCAGTATATTTACACTTTTTTATCTTTTCATTCATCCGGATTATATTTTGCAGGTGAATGACAAAATAAAATTCAATATTTTCAAATAAAGTTATTCATACGTGAGTTTGAAAATGTATTAAAAGCACATATTTACATTTAATTAATTTTAACAAAATATGTTCTGAATCAATGTATGAAATATGCTTTGATGTTTAATTTATCTCAGCCATTAAAATGATGATTATAAGCCATTTCTTAAGTTCATTTTTATATTCTGTTAAAAAACCGATGCATTAATTTTTAGAAAAATTATCAATTAAAGAAAATGAAATATCTAGAAGCTACTAATAAATCCATCAAAGTAATTCAAATTCAGCCTTTCTGAAAAATGTACTGTCCGTTTCCTGCTATCTTCCCTCAACGGTCAAGGTCAAAAGGTCGCCAAGAAGGGAGAGGTCACGTGGTTGCCGAGAGGAGGGAGCAGTGAGCAGGACAAAAAAAGAAGACAGACCGGGTCTGACACGGACAGGGCAGCATTGGTTGATTTGTTTGCCATGATTTAATATCAAATGAGGAAACGAACCAGTATCGTATTAACCCCTTTTGGGCCTATCGGCAATAAAAGCTTTGCCCCCCACCAATTTCCAAAACCAGATAATTCTAATGATTTTAATTTAATATCTAAATAAGCAGTTTGTGAGCAACAAACAATATGACAAACTGAAATAATAGAACAGTTCTTTGCAAGTCATTTTCAAAAAAAAAAGTTTTAAATCCCGAGTATAAAAAATTTAAAATTAATTTTAAATAAAATGGTTAAAAAATTGCATAACTTTTAAACAAAAGTTGAATATTCTAGTACAAAGCATTCCAGGACTGCTGACTTGCGACCCATTGATCTGCTAACAAATTCGAAAACATTAAAAATATTCCAAGAATAATGTTCTGAATTTAAACGATAATGGATTTTAATTTCATTAACTTCTAGTACACACTTATTGTAAATAACATGGAAGCCCTGAAAATAATTTAAAATATAATGATCTCGGAGGCTTTCCCAAAGTTGCGGGTCCATAGGCAGTTTCCGACTTGGCCTATTTGGTAGTCCGGCCCTGAAACAAACTGTTGCTTTTTATTCTTTTTTTTAACCAATGTATTTAGTCCAGTGTTGTCAATATGTAGTTTTAATTAAAATATAGTAAATCAGAAAAAAACTGCATTTTTATTTTGTTTTAAAAGTTTGTTAACAGCACATGATGGTTAGTCGGCTGAATTAGTGAGATAAGCCTAGATGATTCCGTGTAACGCACGTAGAACCGCAGCTGATAGCGGAGTCGGACAGTAGATTCAGGAGACAGAAGACAGGGACTTCAGTTGTAGGCTCTTGATATTTTTTATTAGAGAAGGTTGTTGAATACTAATTTTTGATGAATTAATGTTTGTTGAATACTAATTTTGACATATAAATATGTCTTTATGCCTTGCATATTAATAATACGATTTTCTGCTTTTTCATAGTCAGGGAAGTAGTTAAAAACTGACCATTTCTCAGTCCAATGTTAACACTGAAACATTGAAATAAGCTTAAAAATAAGAGACACATTTCTTTATTTTCTACTACATAAAACAATTCCCTTTCAATTTCATAATGGTTTATTAATGCAATTTTACATGAAAGGGAGGCATTTGACTTTTACATTTAGAGTCAATTGAAAACATTTTGGATACATTGACAAAATTTGACGACTTTTGCATTCTACTGTATGCCAAGTATTACGAGTAAATTTACATTATCAAAAAGTATTTTACTATTCAGAGGTACAGATTTTTTCTTATAGAGTAATTTTAAAGACATATAAATGTGTTTTTATGTCTTGCATATTAATAATACGATTTTCTGCTGTTTCTTAGCCAAGGAAGTATTTAAAAACTGATCATTTCTCAGTCCAATGTTAACACTGACACATTGAAATAAGCTTAATAATATGACACACGTTTCAATATGTTCTACTACATAAAACAATTCCCTTTCAGTTTTCTAATGGTTTCTTAATGTAATTTTGCATGAAAGTGAGATGTTTGACTTTTCAATTTAGAGTCAATTGAAAACCTTTTGGATTTGACGACTGTTTCATTTTTCTGTATGCCAAGTATTACGAGTAAATTTATATTATCAAAAAGTATTTTTCTATTCAGAGGTACAGATGTTTTCTTATAGAGTATTTTAAAGACATATAAATACGAATTTATTTAAAATATTGATTTCAAATTAAACAATAAAAACTTCATCATTTCTCAAAAATATTTGTCCTAATTTGTAAGAAAAGAAAAACTATATAAATATCCTTTCCGATAGAACATAAACTTGTGTGAAACAATTGAAAATCTAAGTGGTAAAAGTTTTCTTACAAAAGTTTTCCTTAATTTTTATTCCTAACAGATGAGCTTTATACTTTATGCCAAAGTTATTTTCTTGATATTTACCTCCCTTTTGCAAAAGAGAGCTAAACTCGTCATTATTTAGATAGATTTGCCGTCTTAAATATACGACTGTATTTGGATAAAGTATTCCTTAGATATTTTCTTCTGTCTCCCGAAATCTATCTTTCTTTAAGTTTATCACTCCGCAAATTTGCATCTAAAATTCGAAGAAAGAAA
>BGPR01027407.1:0-17432 GCA_013235015.1 Araneus ventricosus
TTTTTGAAAACATTTAAATTAACCAGAATCAAAGAAAAACTATTACAGAAGCAAAAAAAAACCACTTTTACAAAATAGAAGAACTCACTTTTTCATAACCATCTTTGAAAGATGTAGCATGGTCTTTGGGATGATTCTTGTGTTCTTCAAAATCCTGCAAGATATTTATAAGCATTGTAGCATTTTTTATTGCTTTCTTAATATCTTAAGATACTCTACAATACAGTGCGATATATTTGAGCTATTATTTGAAATCCCGAATGGTTAGAATATAATGCAAGCCTTTTGTATTAAAAGCATTTGTACTCTAATTTTTGAAACGTTGATTTATTTATTTCAAAATTCGGATTTAAAATATGCTACGGGTATAGGCAGGGCCGGCCCGTCCAAAACCGGGTCCTGGTGCAAATTTGACTTACGGGGTCTTGGAACAAATTTCCTACAACAGAATAATTTATTACAATTCATAATTTGATATAGCAAGAACTAAAAAATACACGAAAATGATTTTTAGTTAAATTAATTTTATAAAGTTAATATTTCAATCCTACAAAGAATGGTTAATAGCTCAAATAACAAAAATAATTGTTTCAAAAATATAATTTGGCATGCAACTTACTAGAATAAGTTTCCAAAATGTTAGTTCTTTCTTTTTTTCATTTTCTTACATGTTTTCTAGAAAATTCCTGGATAATATCATAATTTCGTTTTTTTTGGTTAATTCGGATTCGATACATGAAATGGCTATGGAGATAAATCATTCTTGATTAATGTTAGATATCGGGTAATATTTTGTTATTATTTTCAATCTTAAGAAATGTCTTTCTGCAGATGCGACGGTAATCGGTATGGTAAATATAATTTTCAGAACAGTAACAAAATTTGAATACAATTCAAATAAATAATTTTTTAAATAACTATTGTAATATTGTGTCCTGGAATGCAAAACTCGACGACAAGTTTTGATTTTGTTAAATAAATCAATACAATCAATCTTCAGTTTGCAAAATCAGTCAGCGGCGCGGGGCCTTGTGCGCTCGCACCGTTCGAAAACTGCTCTAGCTGGCCCTGGGTGTTGGTGCCCTAAGCACCGACAGAGCAACATGTTAGTGAGAATATTTTATTTTTTGTAACCGAATATGGGAAGGGGAGAATAAAATACTGTTTCTCTTTATCTTATCTGTGCCACGGTAGCTCGACGAATCGTCTTCCTATGTGGTTCCCTATCGTTCACTTGCAAGTACAGTAAAGCACTGCTTATACGTTTCTCATTTATACATCGTTTCATCAGAGTCCCGATTCATTCGTAACCTTGGTAATGACAAAGTAGGTACTTCGTTTATGCGACCCGATCATAAGGTTATATGTTGTTTCCCCTCTTTCTAAAATTCGTATCTTTTCTGCCTCGTTCCTTTATTTATCCGTTTCTATTAAGGGTGAAACTTTTCCTAGAATGCAGGGGCATAACATGATGAAGAATGAGAAGAAGTTTTTTCACCTTTTATAAAAGTCCTAGTGGACTGCATTGCAAGAACTTCATACCCATTTTGTTTGTCAAAACACAAGCGAAAAAACATTCAACGAACTTAATTCGATTCATAATTCTGTATTTAAGCACGCCAGACAACGATTAAAGTTTTTTTTTAATTAAACGCCTACCTGCATGCACATAAATCGTTTGAAATAAGGAATGTATAATTAGCTGTCAAGATATGCAATAAAGACGTGTTTTTTCTCACTTTAATTGTAAATGTTTAATTTTAAAATCTCATTATTGTTTCTAATACTATTTAGTAATGTATTAGTACATTAGCACTTTAAAAAATTAAAATTGTTGCTTTTAAATAAATTTGCATTAGTAGCATAACATTTTTAATAATTCAAAGTTGTTCATTAAAATTGCTCTGGTACGTCTTGAACGTTGAGGAAAAGGGGTGTTGACAACATAAATATTAAAGGATTAGCTGAATCGTCATTTTAGAAAACTGGGGTCATATCTTTTTTCGACGGATGATTTCTAACGAAAGAAAACGAATGTGCATTAAATCAGATGAACTTCCATCGAGGTAACGTGAAACCGAAACCAAAGGATATAGCCCAGTGGTTGGGTCGTTAAAAAAGGCCAAATTCGGAATTAATTCGGGGAACGCTGGAAATTGTTTTAATCCCTTCAGTTTAGGTCTCGAATGAACATACTAAGTTTTCCCCCTCCTGCCAGGTGAGCGTTAGCCGCTGCGTGCAGATTTGTAGTCAGAAAATAGGACTTTTTTCAATAATCGAGCTATATCTCAAACACAGCTCATGCTATCAAAACTACTTTAATGCAAAAGTTGTAGAGCTTGAAATTCTGAATAAAATGAGTACCAACACGTATTATATTCGGTGACAATTAAGCTCACAACTGCGCTTCAAAGTTTTGCCTAAATCGCTGATCAAGCGCTTGAAGCGAGAAAGGACCAAGTTTTCTGTTTACCCTGCCTCCAATTATTATAAATACATTTTAAATTTGTTCAGGATGCGTTTACAATTATTTCAAGGCTTTTTTTAGAATATTTTGAGAATAAAACCACTGTTATTATGATTTAACAGAAGAAAACATTACACGAAAGCTTCAGCAATGGTCAGAGGGTGTTTAGTAATTAGAAGCAACGGATTTCTCATCCGATGGACGTTCTTAAAAATAACTAAAAGCTTCTGCATTCAGGTATATGCACGGCATTTTAAATAGATTGCCGGTTATTTTGCAAAAGAAATCTTGCAAAATTATAAACTGGGCTTGAAATTAAAAAAAAAGATTTGTATAAAATAGTACCATAAACGAAATTTCCACGAACGGAGAAGATACAACTAACTTTAAAGGAAGACCCTTAAGGAATGAGAGTTCACAGTTCTCTTTCAAGTAAGAAAGTTGCATTTTACAAGGGACATTGCTACTGTTGGGGCTGATTAGTGAATATTTACCCATACGGGAAACACGTGACCATCATATCTCGATAGCTAAAATACAAACACAGAGAGAGGATCCGTTGATAACGTCGCTTTGGGAGCACACCGTTTAGTCCAAATGATAAGTAACCGAATAAATATCATGTTTAGACAGACCTCTTTTAGCAACAGAAAAACTCTTTCTAAGCCTAACATTTTGTGGAAACGTTGTTAAAGAGTCACACATCACGAAGGAATCAAAATATGGAATGTTTAAGAGATAGATTAAAGATATATTTTCTTTTGCATCTATAAATCCAAAGTTTCCGAACATCAGGATCTTTCGGAAATAAATGAAAATAAATTTTTTTGTGAACACTTCATATCTATATCAAGTGGTATTAAGGCAGATGAAAGTATAAATTGCCACAATGCTTATTAAATCGATGTATATTTTTTGTCAAAAACTGTTGGTAATAATTTTGCCGATGTTACATTTAAACGAAAAAACCGAGTGATGCCTATTCGGCCACAATATTCAGAAGAATCTCTCCCCTGAAAAAGTCTGATGCAGAGTTACAGAAATATTTTGAATTTGAGCTGGCTCCTTTTCGATTGTCACTCTTTGATGAAGGAGGACTGAGCAAGACCCTAAGTAAATATTTTATGATTTATTTTCTGCTGCAACTGATTTGCATTTCACTTCAGCATATTATGAGGTTGATGGTGGATTTCTGTTGCATCGTGTGTTATGGCAGGCAAAGGAATCATTTTCCTTCATCCTGAAAAAATATGTTGACTACGCCAAAAAGCACTTCAATGAAGGGGCCACAATAGATTTTGATGGTTACCCTAAAGATACGGCGAGAAGTACAAAATCAGTAGAGAGTATCAGACGAAAAAAGAAATATGTAGTTGGTTATGTTATGTTTCATTAATCGATATTAGCCACTATGTCCCAAGAAAAAGTTTTATCAAATGATAAGAACAAGCAAAGGCTTATAAATATGTTATGTTTTAAGGTTTTGTTGTGAAGCAAGGTGAGGAAGATGCTGATTATCCAATAATAAAGTGCTTTGGAAATAGAAAAATGGTCGCTATGTGTTGTGGTTGTTGGTGAAGGTTGGTTATAATGGCAGCATCCACTAATTCCGAAAACATTTTCTTCTTAAAGTCTGGGAGAGGCAAGGCGGAAGATGCTTTATATTGTGCAGAAAACCTGAACATTGCTCCACACATAAGGGACAATATTTTGTTTCTTCGTGCGTTCAGTGGTTACGATACCACGTCTGCTGTTTTCAGGCATCTGAAGAATTAATTTTTCAATGTTTTGAACAGAACTGAACTGCGAAAAGTTGTGAACATTTTTCTTGATGAAAATGCATGCCCGTATGAAGTAGATGAAGCAGGACAGAAAGTTTTGATAGCCTGTATGGGAGAAAGAACAGTGAAGAAACATGGATTCTCTGAGATTCAGACTTTCCGTTCATACCTATAGGTTTAACTTTGGAGTGGGTTTTCCAAAAGCCCCTTAGATTGTGATTGGAAAGAAACCAAACATGGATTGCTCTCAGTCATCAACCACAAGGAGCCAGATCTTCCAGCCCTTCTCTCTGGGATATCATGAAAGTGCGCAAAAGGGTGTAATTAGGCTTGCAAATGTAGGAAATCTGACATTAAATGTTCAAAAATTTGCTATCGCTGCCAAAGGAAAAGGATGTACCAATTCTCCAGAAGTTGATAGCGTCATTACAAACTCAGCTAACCAAGAGGCTAAAATCGATATCAGGATGGAGGAGATAATTTCAGATGTTGACTTGGAAGAAGAATGTCAAACATAGCAAGTAGAGGAAAGTGACAGTCAGCAAACCGACATTAATGATTATGACTCACATTCAACATCTAAAAAAATTAAATTGATCTAAAACTTTTTATCTATTTAATATCACTTCAATTACGTGTAATTAAATAGTAAGTGTTAAAATGAAAGTCTTTGTTTTTCATTACGCTCTCAGCTTTGAGTTATTTTGAAGAACTTCCATCGGATGAGAAATCCGTTGCTTCTAATTATAAACACCTTCTGAACCATTGCTGAAGCTTTCGTGTGATGTTTTCTTCTGTTAAATCATAATAACAGTGGTTTTATTCTCAAAATATTCTAAAGAAAGCCTTGAAATAATTGTAAACGCATCCTGAACAAATTTAAAATATATTTATAATAATTGGAGGCAGGGTAAACAAAAAACTTGGTCCGTTCTCGCTTCAAGCGCTTGATTTGCGATTTAGTCAAAACTTTGAAGCGCAGTTGTGAGCTTAATTTTCATCGAATATAATAAGTGTTGGTACTCATTTTATTCAGACTTTCAAGCTCTACAACTTTTGCATTAAAGTATTTTTGATAGCATGAGCTGTGTGTTTGAGATATAGCTCGATTATTGAAAAAAGTCCTATTTTCTGACTACAAATCTGCACGCAGCAGCTAACGCTCACCTAGCAGGAGGGGGAAAACTTAGTATGTTCATTCCAGACCTAAACTGAAGGGATTAAAACAATTTACAGCTTTCCCCTAATTAATTCCGAATTCAACTACCCAACCACTGGGCTAATAGCGAACAAGAAAAAGCGAAGAAACACAAAGAGATCGAAGACGAATATTGGGTGGAAGCGAGGGAAAAGAAAGGAAAAAAGAGCACCACACTTGGCCGAGTGCCAAACCCGGGGTGAGATTCTGGCAGCCTATATCAGGGGAGAAAACTTCGCTTTTCGCCTTCCGATAAGTCACGCTGTGAACGAATTTTGATACTTTGCTATTCGGTGTGCAGACCCCCATTCCTACACTGTATCTCTCCTACTTGTTGATTAATTTTCTGTTTTCTTTCTTTGTTTTCATTATTTTTATCCATTTTCATTTGCCCTTGAACTCTCAGAGTGGAAAAAATATTTAAAAAAATTAAAAGAGAAAACGCAAGTTTTGTTTTTTAATTCAGAGGGGTGCTGCAGATTTTTGGACGAGCAGTCACTGATTTCAATTCAAAGATTTTATTGTTTTCCCTTACATTAAATCTGTTAGTAAGCAATACGTGGAGCAGCGAAATTTGCTAATAAATTGTTTCTCAAATTCACTGCAAGATGGCGCTTCCCATATGGTATAAAAATCGGATAATTGTAATTTAAATTTTAAAATTTTTAGAATATTGTTTCGCCATCAGAAACATACTTCTGTACAAAATTTCAAAACTCCAAAACGTCAGGACGTGGCAAAAAATCGACTACAAAAGTTCATCCTTACACGAATGAAAGAAATTAAATAAAAGGGCATAAACAAAACACTTACGATTTCATCAGACTCACTAAATTCATCCACGTCTTCTTCCCTGTATTCTTTTAAACTCTGAAAAAGCACAGGAGAAAATTCAGATGAGTCCTTTATTTAATTTTGTAACATTTCTCTAGATATTGATATAAGCAAAGTAATCAGATACGTTGGCAGAAGTTGCGTCTCTTGCATCTGTTAATTAATTCTTATAAAGTGTCCCATTGTACTCTATTTGAAGAATCACATTTCCGATTTGAAACTAAATGCTTCTATCAAAGACCATCATTTATGTAGAATGGACTCCCATTAGATGTCCTGTGTCTGAAATATTCCTCATATACAGAGATCTATTCGCACATATAATGAACGTTTTTAATGGAATATACAAACAATCGTTTGGCTTAAAACAGATTTATTTTTAAAATAATTATTTTTTCAGGTTAAAATTGTCGTCTGATATTATAAAGTTTCCTTTTTATTACAAAATGGTAAATAAGCAATACATAGAAGGTTATAATTTCTCTCTTTCTGAAGATAAATATCCTATTCTGCTATTCAAAATAACTATAAAAAAGTCATACATTTAATGGCAGAACAAGTGTAATTACCAATAATAGAGGGAAATTTGCAATCTACTGAAAAAAATTTTCCGATACGTATCCAAATCAGTGGGGTGTTCTTGACTCGACTTTCTCGTATTTTTTCACAATATGACGTATTCTTCGTCGTATAGTGAAGAAAACCATGTAAACATTTTGGACCTTTCGGAAAACGTGATGCAGATACACAATTTTGTTGTGAAAATAACATATCAAATTTGATTTATCTAGCTCGCTGTGTTTTTCAATTATCGTGTCCACATATAAATTAATGAACAGACCTTCAGACAGTCAACCACTTGACGTGTTTGCTCCAAAATTTCATACAAATCTACAATTCTGGTGATAAAACCACAAGCTGGATTTCATCCCTGCATCTCGTTGCGTTTCTCTCGCATCCCGTCGGACGGACAAACAGAAAGAATTCCTGTTGGCGGATTCCGTCCAAAATTTGATAGAAATCTACAATTTTTGTGAAAAGGTCACATATCAAATTTCGACTTTCTTGCTCATCGCGTTTTTACTTTCTCGTATACGAAGTATACAAAGAGAAAATATTGTAATCGTCAAAAAATTCGAACTCGAGATTTTGACGAATCTCCACGTTTTAGACCTCCCTGAGTCCGAAAAACACAATTTTGGAATTATGTCTGTGTGTCTGTGAACACGATAAGTCGAAAACTATGAGAGCTACGGAGATGAAATTTGGTATGTGGTCTTTAAACATAATTTGTAGGTTTCTATCAAATTTTGGACAAAATCCGTCAACGGGAAGTCTGTCTGTCTGTATGTCCGCGGTCATGTGAACACTATAACTTAAAAACTTGAATAGCTAGATGGATAAAATTTGGTACACAGTTTTATCGTCATGAATGTAGGCCCGTATTAAATTTTGGGCCAAATCCGTCAAAAAGGGGCGTTCAAATTGCATATTCAATTTCTTTTAATCCGATTCTTGTGCGCAAAGTACTGGTAGCAATCTGTTTTCTCAAACATGAATTGTAACAAATTATTTATTGTTGTAAATAAAATTCAAACCGATCTCATTATTTCAGCAAATCTTTTATTTACGAGCTTTTGCAATTGTTACGATTGTGGTAGTATAAATTGTTTTCTTGGGAATTCAATTCCGAAGCAGAATTTTCGCTTTAGTATTCATTGCATTGCCTATTTTATCTCACCTGCTTCAAAGTAATATTTTTTTGAAACGTGGCAACAGATATTTGATTTCAGGTTTGTTGGTTTGTTTCACTTTCTCGTATACAAAGTATACAAAGAGGAAGTATTGTAATCGTCAAAAAAAATTCGAACTCGAGATTTTGACGAATCTCCACTTAGAAAGTATACGAGAAAGTTTAGGGGAGACCACTCCCGCTGGTTATCTTATTGTGTTTACAGATAAATCGGCAGGCATTGTTTCAAAAATGCATTTTTACTTTCTCATATACGAAGTATACAAAGAGAAAATATTGTAATCGTCAGAAAATTCGAACTCGAGCTTTTGATTAATCTACAAGTTTTAGACCCCCTGAGTCCGAAAAACACAATTTTGGAATTATGTCTGTTTGTCTGCGAACACGATAACACGAAAACTAGTAAAACTAGAGGGATGAAATTTGGTATGTGATCTTTACACATAATTTGTAGCTTTTTAATAAATTGCAAACAAAATCCGTCCACTGGAACTCTGTCTGTCCGTGTTCATGTGAACGCGATAACTCAAAAACTTAAACAGCTAGATGGATAAAATTTGGTACAGAGTTTTATCATAAGGAATGTTGGTCCGTACCAAATTTTGAACTAAATCTGACAAAGGGTGACTGTCTCTCGGTCTGCATATTCGCATGAATGTGAACACGATAACTCCTAAACACAATGACGTAGATAAATAAAAATTTGTATGAAGACTTCTTATCAGAATTGTAGATCTGTGCCCAGTTTTCGTTTCAATCGGTTGTAAAACGGGAGTTGAATTTGCATATTCGGCTTCTTCACCAGTCAACGACGCAAAAAAAAAAAGGTGCGACCGATTCACGCGTTTTCCCCACTTGTGTTAGTGAATGAATGGCGCATGTTATTAGCGCTTGGTGTTTTTTTCTCCACGCATCTTGGGAAGGTTACGAGAAAGTTTTGGGGAGACCGGTGCCGCTGGTTCGAACACGGACAACTATAAAAAGTGGAGATTCAACAAATTCTGGAGGTCGAACTTTTTGACGATTGCAATACTTTCTCTTTCTATACTTCTCATACAAGATGGTAAAGACGTTTGTTTCGTATTTGAGGTGGTCTAAAACTTCAAAATTCATAAATATCATAAAGAAATATTTTACTGTTGTAATACTTTCTTCGCGTAAACTTCATATACGAGAAAGTAATTACTTTTGCAGCGACATTGTTTACTTTTCTGCATTCAGTTCTGAAAAATGGATTCCTACCTTTCGTTTAACGTCTGGAAGTTTAGATGGCGATGTTTTCTTCGACAGAGTCTGGATTCTGCTCCCTGAGTGGGATGGAAACTTCTCAACTATTTTCCCATTTTCCTGAAATGAAACATAACTAGAGAAGTGACTGTCGAATTTTCAGATACAATGTAGAACAATATTCCATTTATCAAAATGGTGAACAATTCTTTTAGCTTTTAAATATCTTTTAACATTTATATTTTAAAAATCAGTAGCATTAACCCTGAACAGTATATATTTTCATCTACTATCTTAATTAGATCCCCCCCCCTCTGTTCTGGGGATGCGTTGTTCTAAATCCATAGAACACTTGAGAGTGAATGGATTACTGGTCATTTTTGCATTGAGTTATAACGTCTGTGAATGACTGAATTTTGGCTAATAAGTTTAAAAATGACATAATTTGATTCACGAATGGAGTTCAAGCGAAACTGTTATGGGGTTAAAAAAATTTTTGTTCTTTATAGTTGGAAATATTTCTTAAACTTTTGGGGGTCACTAGGATTACATAATACTTAGTTAAATAAATTTATCTAAAACAGTTTTTAAAAATACACTTTTATTAGTGTACCAAGAAATTGAAATTATTTTTTAGTTTAATTATTTTCTTCTTTTTATTCTAATTAATAATTCATTATTATAAATATTACGGGATCTTAAAACCAATCTTCTCTGAAATTCTCTACCGGATGGCGCCACAGGTATGGAATAAAAATTAAATTAAAGTAATCGATTAATTGATAATTAAGTTCTGAAAATATGAAAATAGTATATTGCCATCGAGAACAAACACGTGTACAAAATTTCAAAACTCTAGAACATCGGGCATTCAGTGAAAAATGAATCACAAAATTCCATCTCTATAAACATGGAGCAAGTCAAGTTAAATAAAAGTGTATACAAAAGTGTAATTTCCATTTTGTATAAAATTAGGGATTCGTATTTTGAGGATACAGTATGAAGTATTGACGTATAAATCCTTCTCAGGTTTCTCTAAAGTGGAAATATCCTCCTAGTAGGGGTCTTTAATACTTGGCTGGTGAACTTTTTTTGACACAAACTTAAATATATAAAATCTTTAGATCTTAGTCATGTTAAAATACCTTTATCCCTCTTGAATAGTTATCCTTATCACGATGGTTTTTAAAGCAGTCTTTGCGTTTGCTTTCCTTCCGAACATCAGCGGGAAGCTTTCGAGAAACAGAACCCTTGATTCGCTTGGGAGAAATCTGAAACAGACGATATGATAAACAATGACAGAAAGAATCCTCGAAAATTCAAATTTTACATCTAAAACTGAAATTAACAAATAATTAAGATATTGAGATATATTAACTCTGGATGCAATGGAAATCAATACCATACAAAGAAAGCCAAAAAACAAAGATAAACTCTGAGGTAATCGAAAAAAACAAGCAAGGAGTCCATTCTAGTCCATTTTTGCAAGGGCTAAGAACTTTACTCGAATTGGATTCAAAATAATAATTGGGAAATTTTTCGGTAAGAATCTTGCATTACGCCAAATATAGCTTCTCTTAGCCGGAAATTTCCCAACAAAAGAGAAAGGAGATCTGTACATCAAAAGGCATTATTTCAAACTAGCAGTACGCGCATGGCGTTGCCCGTGGACTCAGGACATCAACAAAATGAAAAAAAAAATTACCCATGAAGAACATGAAAAAGTTCCGAAAACGAAACAAAAGATACACATTATTGATTTTTCCGCTTATTTTTCTTCGCGATAATTACATTTCAACTGTAGAAAAACAATACAGAGTACATTAATCCGCAACAATATTAAAAAATTGCAACGTGAAAATGATTATTATACAGCAATCAAAATATGCGAGACATAAATACGTTAAGACACTGCCGAAAATAATAATCGAAGTTATTCATTTGAAGGTTATGGCGTCACCTGCACTCTGCACCGTCAGCCAATGAAATTCTCCAGCAACGTTCCGGAAAAGTTTCGCGGGAGGGAGCTGGGAAAAGAAAAATATCTTTCAACTGATCAGGAAAAAATTTTAAAAAAATGGGAAAAGATATTTTAACCGTTCTGGTTTTAAATACGACAGAACCGTTCCCGTCATAAGCTGAAAAAATTTGAAAATAATAGTGTTATTAGAAAGTCGGATGCAGCAAATTTAAGAACAAAAATAAAATTTCGATTGCAAAATTGACTATTTTCTAAAAATGTCTCAAAATTCAGTAAATTACGTTAAAAATTAAAACTAACTTCATTAGAACGGAAATCGTGTGCTCTTTTCGATGGTATGTCTATTTTGTTGTACAATTATTCAAAACCATTCTATTGAGAAATTAGTGCGAAAAATCAACCAAAACAACACCAAACATTAAATAAAAATTTTTCTAGAATAAATTTTAAAATTACGGCTTCGAGGTGCATTGAGTCACCATTAAGACTACTTGTGTGCCAAATTTCAAGGTTGTAAGTGCGATAGATTCGCCTGGACATCGCACGCAGGCATGCACGCACACAAACATTGAATTTTATAAGTATAGAAGAAAGAGGAAAAACTAAACACAAACATAAAAACGCTAATAAGATTCATTAAAAATATCAGCCTTCTGGCTTTTTTGAAGGTAACCATCATAAATATAAACTTATCCCCATGCCCAGGAATAGAGAAAAAAGAGAAAAAAAGATTCGTAATCACAAACCTACGCTAACTTCCCTTTAAAAAAAACACTAGTCCCATGGCGCCATCTACCGGAAGATGCTACAGCAAAGAATTGTATTAAACTTCCGAGCTCTTCGATCTATTGGAAACATTTGAATACCGTACAAGATCGTAAATATTTTATAATAATAATAATAATTTTATTATAATATTTTATATATGTCACCGTTAAAGCGTATAATTCAGTTATTCTATAGATTAACTGATCAAGTTAGTTAAAGTGTAAAATAAATTATTTATTTCACACTTTACCTAGTTATTCTATGAAATAACTAGGTATTCTATAGAATAACTAATGATAGACCGTTAAAGTGTAAAATAAACATTCTGACATTAAAACAAGTCCACTTTTTCCTAAATTACGCACTGATTGAATATCAGCCATAACCGATGGAAAATTAAAACCACTATAATAGTGTCATAAAACTGTAATGTCGCTTTCTTGCCATATTATTCTTATAGATGGAAAGAGAGATTTACAGGAATGCGTATTGGAAGGAAGTCAAAGACAGTCGACCTTGGCGACTGTTTAGACAACTTGGCGACAAATTTGGCGACAAAATAAAGGTTCCAGAATATACAGGAATTGTCTCGGTATCTCTATTAGGAACGAAGTTATGGACAAATTCCACTATAAACGCTGATTCCTTACATTAAATGAGCTAGCGAAGCTACTAGGTTCCGTCTCCCGCTGCTAGCGAAGCCGTAGGATGTTTTTAAAGTTAAAAAAATTTGCTCGGTGCCCGCTTCAGATGCCGCAGGCATCGCGAGCACAATTTTTCCTACTTCATGTGAGTATTTAAAAAACGCAGATTCCTTACATTCAATGAGCTAGCGAAGCTACTAGGTTCCGACTCCCGCTACTAGCGAAGACGTAGGACGTTTCTTAAAAATAAAAAAGAAAAAAAAAATTCCGGTGCCCACTTCAGATGCTGAAAATACAAATAACCAATCTGACTAACAAACAGGCTGCATCATGTCGGCTATTTTACACTTTAACGATGCGTGGACCGTTATTCTATAGAATAACTAGTTAAAGTGTAAAATAAAGGTTTATTTAACACTTTAACTGACTTGATCAGTTATTCTATAGAATAACTAGGTATTCTATAGAATAACGGATTTCATACTTTAACGGTAACATATATAATAATCGTTTATTCGTTAAATCTATTATTGTTTTAAAATTAATTCTTGTGAATTTAATATTTTAATAAAGCATGTTCTATTTGCGTAAGCAGTTCTGTTTAATTAACAAGGATAATTTTCAGCAACATTTCGTCGCTTAGCAAGCAACACCACTCAATATTCCAAGTTTTAGAAGAGGAAGAAAAAAACTGAATTTTTCCCAACCAAATAACGGATATATCGGATTTTTTTTCACACCTGGTATGAACACGAGACCGTATAAGTTTATGGGCAATTAACATTTTTAATACGATAATGTTTCTAGGTCATACTATTAAATTAAAAATCAATCGAAAATTTAAGTTTTTTCCTCAATAATTTTCGAACATATTATCGCCCCAAAACCATTTTAATACTACTTTAAAATTCAAAAATCAACTTTTCAGTGATACCAATTTTATTTTCATGCAATTTGTTTCCTTAATTTTCATAAAATTTTAAATATTTTTAAGCATATTTCACATCAATACTTTTCATTGTTTTAGTTATTGCGTTTATACACACGGGCGTCGAGACGATACTAAACATATTCTTTGTGTGAATGTTATCGTTGCTATAGTTAAGAGTAAAACTATATATATAAAACGGTAAGGTACGTGGAACAGAAAAAGGTTAATTTCTCTTTTGCCGATGGCTACAAAACCGGTAGCCTGCTCCCTGTTAGGCATAACTCCACAGTCAGAGCCTATTACTATGTTCGTTCTGATGTATAATAAGGTTGTTTGAGTTTAAGATGAAGAATTCACAATATTTCTAACAATATGATGAAACTTTGGATGAAATTATTCAAAAGAGATCAGTTATTAATGAAGCAGATGGACTCAGGCGAGCCAGAGATTGTTTAGATCAACGTCAAAACAGTTTAAGTCAGCAGAGATAAAATCACGTCAATTCACTAATTGAGGTGAACATCATGGAACTTACCATTGTGAACATTGTACATTGGCTACTTTTCTGTTATGCGCACACCGCTTGGCGCTTTTTTATTGTCTTGGCGAATTTTCTTGGAGCGCTGAATCACCAGTTTGGCTCTAGAAACGTCAGGAAAATCATGGTATTCGTATAATCGAGCGCAGATACTCTGCGCAGGATTAGCTAGCTTTTTAAAAATACTATAAATACAGAAAAATATAAATCTCGCCTAAAATATTAGCATGCTATGATTTTTCGGAATAGAAGTGTCAATATTCCTTTAACTTTTTTTTATTATTATTACTTCCATTCTTAGTTTCGAAGTATTTCTTACCTTTTTCTTCTGACCTGAGAACGAAGTCCTCGATACTGTTTTCTTGACTATCTGGATGCTGCTTTCGACGTGAGGCACGAACTCCTCGGACGACATGTCTTGATCATCGTTCTAAAACATAGGAGACAATGTTTCTAATTTTGTTTTCTCTTAAAATGCACACTGCAAGTGGAAATAATCTATAAAATAACTTTGAATATTTTCAAGAATATCCATTCGAGACAAATATGGAAAATTAAAATGAAAGAATATGTTTATTGACACATTATGCAAGTATTTGAAGTATTTTGTAGCCATAAAATAAAAGTCTTTAGTGTTTGGGGTTGCTAATTACTTTTACTACATCTTACGGTAATCATAAAACATATTTTAAGTGCCTAACACTGGCATTTAATTTCTGAATTACTGACTTTCAAACTGCCAATAATCGGATTCAATTAAATTTAGCACGTTTCAAAAATAAATTATACTTAACTGTAGAAGAACATATTTTTTATAATGGCACAGTATACATTAGCTTAAAATCATATTTTCAAGCCACTTTTCTTATGGAAAACTTAGGGAATGGACACTTTAGGTTCTTCAGCCCACCCTATTAGCAGAAGATATTTTTGTACCGAAATGTCTCATTCAGTGTCGGCAGTGGGGCAAAAGGCCACACGAGCAGAATCTTAAAGGTTATTGTTCTGTAATTGTTATTATATTACAGTCAATTATATATTGCAATACAAATTGTAAATAACTGGTAAGGCCGCATAAGAAACTGAAAAAGGCCGCAGGTTCCCCATCTCTGGTCTAGAATAGTTCCGTGGTGGTGTTCGATATTCTGAATGCCGCACAATATCATGATGATATCGTAACAATATTTATTCAATACACTCTTTCCCTACCAGTGGAGTCAGTTCAATTGATATCACAGTCATTTAGGCCTAGCATAACTGCCCATGTCGTATAACACTAACTTCACATTACCCTCAGCCATTTTTTCTGCAACAGGCTCAACTGATTCAAAAATAAAACTGCATCAGCTTGAGCTGACTCCGTTGTTCCTTTGATGTTGAAGCAGTTTCAGCACTAAATTTACCATTTCTTCTCCAACATAAATATACTGATCTTGATATCTGCCCAAGCATTCCTTGTGCTTCGGTTCTTTCGGGACTTTAATGGTGCGCTTCTGGGAACTTGAGCCAGTCAGTCGCTTAGGATAGCCCTAATGGAGAATAAAGAATATTATTAATGAAAGAAAATCCCAATATCTCCTCAAATCTTGAATTCTATAACTATGAATTCAAAATAGATACGCAGGGTGTCCATTAAGTCAGTGGCCCATTTTGACAATATGAGGCCAAAGGCGCAAAATTGTTTTCAGGCTCCTCCCCCTACCGAATGTCTTAAATTTGCCCTCGGATTAGCACTGCGGGGAGCGTCAAATAGATTTTGAGGCCCCCCTCCCCAAGGTTTCGAGGTACGAGGCAAGCACCTTTAACGCCTGTGCGAAAAACCTCTACTGCATGAAGTTCGAATGAAATTTAATGTTCTTGTGACTTTATATGTGTTAGAACGAATCTGTTAAAAGAATTAGAAAGCTTGATGTATCTGGTTTTACACACTTAAATTTCAGCTTTTTTAAACTTGTAAATGTGGCATTTTGTAATTGATTTTTTACTCATTCCTTACATACTAGAGATTTTTCTGCAGTTCTGTGTTCCTCATGACAATACAGTATTTTAATAATTCAAGAATAATCAGTTAATTTAATAATTTGAATTAAATGTTGATTTCATGTCAGATGTACCACCTTCTAAAAAAATTCGAGAAAAAATTTTATACAAGGTCCCACAATATTTATAATAATGAATTGTGAATTGCATTAAAGACAAAAAGTAGAACATAATAAAAAAAAGTTTTTTAAAACAAACTTTTATAAGTGCCCCGAAAAATAGAAAATTACTTCGGTAACAAAAATATGTAGGTGGAAACAAAATCATAAAAGCGTGAGGTTCTGAAAATAGTATTATAAGGAAATTAAGCAGCAGTGAATATCACAGGAAACAAAATTCCTAAACATTCATCAAAAATTACAACTATATCGTACAATTTTCTACGAGAATTTTTACAGCGCCTCACATTTTTAAGTTTCTTCTTTAATTCTCTTGCATATTTGAGATTAAAAAAATATTTTCTAATTTCTAAATTTTTTTCTACTTTTTAGTACAGTAGTAAAATCGCTTTATTTTATTTTTATTATTTACGAATTCTTTCTATGAAGTATACTTGCAAAGTTAAAACAATTTTAAACTGCAGACAAAGTAGTGGGCACCTTTTTGTAAAATACGCAATATTCGAAACATACAGTGGTAAATCCAGGGGGGCTATGGGGCTGGAGCCTCCCCCGAGCTAAATCAGAATCCTAGATTTTATTGAAAATCACTACAGCTATTTTTTCTTAATCTCCCTTAATAATCATAAAAAAAAATTAAATAAACGTGACAACATTGCTTCCTGGCAGGACAGGCTCGAAAGTTTTCCCACTTTTGTAGTCATTCCACTCGTACTTGTAGCGTTGACGCGGTCGAAAACATTTTTTGACTAGCTATTTCATTGTGTTTTTTATTAAATTATCAACAGTATTGTAGTGTTCTTTATGATTCTTATTGTCAGGTGAGTAAAGTCTGTAAAATTAAAGTGTTTTGATTTACATAAGAAATGACATTTGACATTAGTAGTGGTGAATGATGGGCGCTGGATAAAACGAAGCGTGTTCTCCGAGACAAGGACTGATGGAGAGCAGGATAAACACGAATTCGTTTCTAACAACTTACTAAAAAGGAGCAGTTGGATACGAGTTGATATCTGAATTTCAAAAAAGCTAAATAAAACTTACTACTTTAAGGTTTTGATTTGTGTTGAAAAATTTCTTCAGAAGTTTCAGAGCCTGAAGAGCCCCCCGTGAGTGGTTCGTTTTTTGTAACCGATCTACTCATGGGGGGC
>BGPR01027408.1:0-20755 GCA_013235015.1 Araneus ventricosus
TCTCATGTCGGATGATAACTAACTGAATGCATCTAAAACTGATTTATGGTATATTAACTACACTTAATGTAAAAATATCTGCTCTGAAGAGATACTTATCATCCTTAGCGTGAGATCATATTGTAAATGTAACTTATCATGTCATCGAACATTTAACTGCATACTGTCTTACGCTTTGATGTGACGCCACATCATTTTTTTATCCAGTAAGAAGAGCAATGCATTTAAATTGACTCATCTCATGTCGGATGATAACTAACTGAATGCATCTAAAACTGATTTATAGTATATTAACTACACTTAATGTAAAAATATCTATGGACGAATTTTCTGTTTTGTTTATTTGGCGTAATGTAGAACTTTCACTACACCGACAGATTTCCAGTGTAATGCTTCCTCAATGGGAATCTTCAAAATTTCAACACTCTGTTTGAAGATATTAATTATTATTTAAAGTAAAGTTTTAACGTAGGACTGCGTTCCTGTCATTGGGGTCTCAGGAAGGAATTTGATTCACACGACAAAACGCTACAAAAAACGAAAGTATGGGATATCCTCTATGTCTCGGTAACTACATATTTTAAAATCATAACTAATGTCTGATTTTAGAGATAAGCGGTAACAACAAAAGTTACATAAAACAGATAATTAATGAAAATTGTATCATAAATATCTGTATACTTGTTAGAAAAAGTGAAAAAAGAAATTAGAAAGCTTTTTTTTCTTAGTTTTACTTTGGGTGATATATATAAACACATATTTGATTTTTTTTAAAAAATTACTTAATAATTCAAAGAACTTTTATCGCTTTTCAAATAAAAGTAAATAAGCACAATACAAAAGGTTGCTAACATTGAGCTTTTTCCCCTGAAAATTAAATTAATTCAAGTGTGATATTGCAGTCCATTAATCATTATTTTGCTATTCAAAATTATTATTTTTCAACTTTCAGGAGCTTTTGACACGGAAAGCGTAATTAATTTAAAAGTCAAGCTTCATAATGAAGGGAGGCATTGCTATCGAATTACGTATTTGGTAGCTTGAAACGGAGATACGTTTTTGTTCCAAATTAAATGCAAATTTCATTATTCTTCTTGGAACTTCTAAATCTGAGTAGCATTTTGTGAAATTGAGAAAGGAACTCTGTTGAGCTGGTTAAAATCATCTTATTTTAATGAATTAATATTCTTTTTACTTTCTCGTATACGAAGTATACAAAGAGAAAGTATTGTAATCGTCAAAAAATTCGAATTCGAGATTTTGACGAATCTCCACGTTTTAGACCTCACTGAGTCCGAGAAACACAATTTTGGAATTATGTCTGTCTGTGAACACGATATCTCGAAAACTATTAGAGCCTACGGGGATGAAATTTGGTATGTGATCTTTACACATAATTTGTAGGTTTCTATCAAATTTTGGACAAAATCCGTTTACGGGAAGTCTGCCTGTCTGTCTGTCCGCGGTCATGCGAACGCTATAACTCAAAAACTTGAATAGCTAGATGGATAAAATTTGGTACACAGTTTTATCATCATGACTGTAGGTCCATATAGAAGTTTGGGCCAAATCCGACAAAGGGCTGACTGTCTGTAGGTCTGTATAATTGCATACTTGTTTTAGTTAAGTTAGTATGGTTGGCGTTTGACCTTGGCTGCCTACGAAGGAAATTGTAGCGAGCCGCCAACACGCGCGTCGGAAATTATGGCAACCCGAATCGAAACTTCGTTTTGACATTCTCTTGATGGAAGGTATGGTGAAATTTTGCGTGATATCTGTAGTAAGATTTCTTACTCAAAAACGTGAAATAAAGTTGTGGTACCTCAGCGCGCATAAAAATTGAGAACATACACAATTCTTTTTGCACAATATTAAGTTTCAGGGATTCATGAATTTTATATGTTTCATTGTAAATCGCCATTCATAATTTTTTTTTCTCAAAATAACAAGGCCTTGGGTAAATATCCCAAGAATATTTACCTTCTGGGTGTTTACTCACCCCACATTACTGGTCTTATGAGAGAAAGTTTCGGGAGGTCATTCCCGCTGGTTTTATTTTGGATTTACCATTTTCCGATCACCTTCCAATTTAAGCAATCGCCATATGCATTTGGATACTGTATCAAGAGCCAAGTAAGAATCTAGTTCTCTCTTTAGTACGCAAAGTCTTGAATTCTGTGTTCTTTGAGTTCGTTTGATTCTTTTTATTTAAAACAGACAAGACAGCAGCTCTTAGAACGATTCAATTCCAAATGGGACGATTGCAATTAGCTAAATCGTTTGGTTAAGAAATAAACCGCCAAGCAAGCCTTAGAAGTCGCCAAAAAAGAGATATAACGAATCATTCTGGCAGCCTTTCCATAAAATCAGGCTGTTATTGAGAGCAAAAATTTAGAGCTATAACAGTACGAACAACAAATTCAATATTTTCAAAGAATTTGTAAGCCATAACTTTAAAAAAATGATGGGAGGCTGTCTTTTTCAAACAGCCGCTGATGTTAAAGGCGTAGGACTACTTTACTCGCGTGACTCTTTTCCAATTTTCAAATTTTTTATGTAACTTCTGTTGTTACCCTTTATTTCTGAAATAAGACATTAGTTATGTTTTCAACATATGTAGCTACCGAGATATAGAGGATCGCGTCACGAATTCATGCGCACTTTTGCCCAACTTTGCGACTCAGTTGTCGCTGAACTACAATTCCGATTTTCAATTTTTTTGTAACTTTCGTTGTTACCGTTTATCTGTAAAATAAGACATTAGTTATGCTTTTAAAATATGTAGTTACCGAGACATAGAGGATCTTCCATACCAAGTGTTGTGGTGTTTTAGCGTGTGCATTAATTTCCTTCCTGAGATCCCAATGGGAGGAAAGTAGTTCTACGTTAAAATTTATTACTGATATGAAATATAAAATTATATTGAATGCAGGGTCTCAAATGATAAAGCTCTGACAACTCTGATCTATTAGTTTTTCCAAGTATAAACATGCAGCTAAAAGTTCATGCGAGTCAGTTCATCCAAGCTTAATGTCTCTTTCCAAATGAATTAATACCAGAGTACATTAAATAAAGGAAAATATACCTATTATTGCTTACATATCTGGCTAATTAACTCCTTCGAACCTGGTATCCGGCATACCGGACACCAACTTTGAATTGCTCCTATCAATTCAATAATTGATGAAACTACATGTTGATTTTTCATTTGATTTTCTACTTTCTTATTAATATAATCATAGCAAGAATTTTTCGTTTACGGCATGGAATCGTTTCATTTCTTTAGTTTTTCTAAAATAACTCGAGAAAATCATCGCTTGCCACAAAATGGAGATAGGTGGTGGGATTTCTTGTTTCTAATACATTTTTCGCCATTTAAAAGGCTTCTGCAATATTTTATTATCCTTCGACACCCATTTTAAAGTGAAATTTGTGTGATTGTTCGTCTTTTTAAAGTTGAAATATCCGGTATTGTCCAGATGCCGGACATGCGATAACTTCTTTTTTAATTTTTCACTTACAGGCTTGAAATTTCAGTTTTGAGATACCCTTTGCAGTAGTCAAAAGGGCACAAAGGAAAAAGTCTAACTTCATTATTTCTTCATTCAGACTGAAGGGGTTAAGCATATTAAACGATAAGTCGAAATTTTAACAACACTGATAAAAAAAAATTGAAAAAATTGAAAAAAAAATGTTTTGCATTTATGAAGAAATATTTTATGTAGTTAAATTTAAAAATAAAACTGCATAATAAAAATTTAAGAAATATACTGCATTCTGTTTTGTAATCTCAAAACAAGAAAAATTTATTAAATTTTCGAAGAAGATCCTTGCCTCGAAACCATATTATAATATTTGCATGAAAAGCTCATGAATATTGCAAAATCAATTGTTTTTGTCTTACAGTACCTACAGAAAACAATTGAAATTTTATTTATTTATTTACTTATAAATTCCCAAAAATTGAAGTCACCGTAAAAACCAATAGTTGAGTTTACATCCTCGAAACTTCTCTTTACTAATGCATACAGAAAACGGATTACCTTCAAACAAAAACGCCAGAACAGCATCTATCCTTTACGTAGCACTGGTCAATTCGACAAGACTCCATTTCAGCAGGGAATCGGCTTTTGCTTAAAGAACACAAGATCAAACAAAGAGGTTAGGAATACAATTGGAATAATGCGGAAAAAATCAGAAATGTCAACTCACTTCTTCGATGGAAAGAGATAAAAGTCAAACACTTCCTCCTTTTTTTAACCAGCTGACATAGCCGTGTATAAAAATGAATGCTTGTTTAGATTTATTTCGGCCAGCTATGTTATTTATTCAGCTGGTTCCCGACGGACTTCCTGCAGCAAAACTTTCAGTAGACTTCTCGAACAAAGCAGTTATATTTTGGAAAGAAATGCTTATGTTCACGTCGTTCGGGGTTATGTGATCTATGCAGTTTGGATTTTCAGATTTCATTATTTAAAATTAAATGGGAAAGTTCGTGTTTCGAAGTTTCTTTCAATATTTTCCAAAAGTTGTGTTTCTGTTTTGTTGATCGTAAACTATGTTTTAGCGACATAATGTAATGCATTTTGTTCTTGAAAAATATGGATGTAGTTTGTGGTTTACTACCATAAAAAAACTTGAAAATATATTCTTATTAATATTAGAAATTATATTTTAAGAATTAACCCTCTGAGCGGTTAGATATTTTGATCTACTTGCTTTAAAGTCTTAAAAATTTGCATTGAAAGTGAATGATTGGATCTTTATTGCTTTTAATCAAGTGTCTTAAATCTTAAGAATATTTTATTTAGGGTAATTTAAGAAATGATATATGTAAACATTTATTATCTGCTTTTGAACAGAATATGAGAGATGGAAAAATACGTGCGAAACGCTTAGAGGGTTTTAATTTATAAAAATTTTGTTTCCCGTTGTTTTACAACCCTAATAACACAAGACGCTGTACAATATTGTTACGATATCTTCGCGATATTGTACGGCATTAGGAATACCGGACAACGTCGTAGAGATATTGCGAAATATACAGACTCTATGATGGAGGAGGCTAGAATATCTATCAATTTATTATTGTTAATTCTCTAAAAATATTATTGATTTTACAAAATTCAAAACAAATTATTCTTTAAGCCTATGCAAGCGAAATTCTTCTTTAATTAATACGATAACCTAAAAAGGGGAGGGAGAAACACATTTTATCAAATTAATTATCTGTCATAGCATTTGCAGATAATTAGTTTTCCTAAATACGAAGAAATCCGTTTTATTTATAAATCAAAATCTAATATTCGGAGAAATTCATCATTGACAGAAAGGATTTGAAATAACTTATATGAATGAATACAAAACGTGGAATTAACTATTGAGCTTATTTTAAGTATAATTCGTCGCATATATATATTTTGAAACCAAAATAATTACAGATAAAAGTGCATTTTATATTATTATTGTAATTTATGAATTGCATGGGGTATTCTAAAAATTAAAAAAAATAAATATCTAAATAATAAAAATAATTTCTTAATATTCGTTTCGAGGAATAGGAACACACGCCATTGGCTGTCATCCATTATATCGATCTTTATATTCTGGAATAGAATTTTTCTTTATTAAAAAACTCCCATAAATTGATTTAAAAGAGATAGAAGACAAATAAATTTTAATGAATAGTTTTATTCAACTGGGAAATGTCAACAAAGTAAAAGAATTTGCAATTTTTTTCTAAGTTAATCTGCTTCGTAAAGTTTGATCATTTTATTCAGGTTTTATTTTTATTTATTTCTTTTGAAACTTTAATTAGAGTCTTTTGAAACTTTAATTAGAGTTATTGTATACATTTAGTGGGAAACATTATTTGTTCAGAAAAAAATAGCATTCAAACTTTTAAGAATATTTTTTGTCTGAATAAAAATCTCAGAAAGGGAACGACTAACATATAAACTGACAGTAAAAATCCTATTTTTTCCAGGTGTAACAAACCTGACGCAATAACGCAAACGCAATTTAACAATTAACAGACCGATGATTTAATTGCTGTTTTAATTGAATTGTGACTCAAATATGTGATTTTTAGAAGTAGGTGATGTTGTTCTTCACTCATTTTTTTGCGTAATTGGCATATTTGTATAAGGTATGCCCAAATGAAAAGGAGACCTTAGGTGTATCGGCGTTGTATCAAAACCTAGTGAGTTAATGTGCTAGCCGATAGATGACGTGCTGGTATTCCCAGTTGCACCTGCGTAGTTAACGGCTTCGCATCAATATCTTCATTTCTGGAGAGTTGTTTCGCAGTTCGTTGCATGGTGGATTCCTCTAGATCAGCACAAATAGCAGTTATCCAATTTCTTCGCGCAGAAGGGGAGAATGCTTTACAAATTTATCGCAGGATGAAAGAGGTGTACGTAGAGCAGTGTCTCGCACGGTGCACCATATTCAGGTGGTGTCAGCGTTATGAGGTTGGACGCGTAAACATCAAGGACTTGCCACGCCCTGGGCAGGCGCACGTTGTGACCGACAGTGCCACGAATTCGCTGTGGATGAGATCATACGGCAGAATCGTCGGATCACCACACGTTAAATTGCTCTTGAACTGTCGATAAGCAAAGGAACTGTGCGTCGCATAATCCACAAAAAGCATGTTTACGGCAAAGTTTGGGCGCAGTGGGTGCCCAAGCATCTGTCAGAGAATCAGAAGACGGCGAGAATGGGTGTTTGCCAGACCCAGTAGTTTCTACACTGAAGCCATCCACTCCCTTGCTATACGTTTGGGTCAGTGTCAATTATTTATAGTTGTACTGTTCCACATAAACTGTAATTAGAATATTGTTATTAAAATTTCTTTACATATAACTGTAGTCTCCTTTTCATTTGGGCACACCTTATATTTTTAAACACATAACCTCAATTGATGATGCAGTGGACATTTATTGCAAAATTCTGTGTCTTTTGTAGTTCATTTATGGGGCGATTCCAAAATCTATGCTGTTTCAATCAGAAAACAATTGAATTTTATCTAGTCTTTAAGTAAAAAGAGTTTTACTCACATTTTGTAATTTGTAAACACGAGATTTTACTTCTAGTAATTTTTTTTCTTCTGATTATTTTTTAAATTTTATTCATTATATTTATTATTTATTGCATTCATTTTTTGCTTATTCTTTTGTATGTATGTATTTATTTATTATGTTTGTTTCTTGTACTTTATTGAATTTGTTTTGACATTTTATATTGTATTGTTGTTGTTTATTACACAATTATTTGTGCTGAAATTTTTCTTACTGCCGACTCGTGACAAACCTTACACCCTTTGAATAAGCTGGGTGGCAGTGGGAAATTAACGAACACACTCACACAAACGCACACATTCACACGAATGCACACAATCACACGAACACACACATTCACACGAACACACACACTCACACGAATGCACACACTCACACGAATGCACACACTCAAACGAACGCACACACTCACACGCTCTTATTAAAACACAATTACGCACAGAATCAACATTTCATAGAATATTAAACTATATTAATAATGTTTCTTTCATAAGTGAACGCATCATCCACAAAAGTGATTTTTTTAAATCATAACTCAGTATAATTAGTTTTTAATTCATTATTAGTCATTTATAAGCCAGTTTATTAAAAAATTAAAAGCAGTAGCAAATCAAAATTGTTTCACTCGTTTCTGTAAAAACTCAGAGAAATAAAATTATTGAATATCTTCCTAACAGATTAAAAAAAATTATTCAACATTTAAAAATTCTTATCCAACGATATTTTAAATACGCACTGGATCACATGTATAAATGAAATAAAAAGCAAAGAGTTTAGAGTTTTTCTCTTAAATACTCGAACAATAAAAAATAAATATATTAAATGAAAATCATTAAAAGTAAAGAAGATGGCTCAAAAGGAATCAAACTATGTTTTTACTTTGTTACAAATAAATGGAACACTGATTTTAAACAGCTTGCTAAAATGGTTTTTCACCAAAAGAAGGAAAAGAAAGAAGATTTAATACATTTTTTTGGAAAATTTCTCTTAGAATAATATTTTAAATAAATTTTAACAACTTGCATAACTCTTAAAAAGAATGTCCATCGAAAAATAACAACAATGGAGTTACACCTTTACTGCTATGGTCAGTGCTCAGAAGTTAAATTCCCTCTAACAACGTAAATATTCAATAAAGTTTTATGCATATAATAAAAGCATTATTTATTCTGCTCTCCAAAAAAAATTATGCATGCTTTTAAGTACTATACAAAACGCAGCCTTAATATTTCTAGTTTAATTTCTTGGTTGGAAGTTACGTGAAGGTTATGTTTTGGACGAACCAGGTAATTTCGAACCATGGTCAGAGAACGAGTTTCACATCTGAGTTGGCATCCTCTCTCCAAGGTATCGCGCCATACAGCGGGGCAAAACACAGGATTTAATATTATTTATTAGATATATAAATAATTAGATATTTGCAGAATTACCAACTCAATGTGTTGATAGACTCATATTGAATGGTCGGTGGGGGAAATAAAAAAAGATACATATTGAAAGCAAAATGATGAACCTAATTGAAATCAAAATGATGAGCCTAATTGAAAGCAAAATGATGAGCTTAATTGAAAGCAAAATGATGAGCCTAATTGAAAGTAAAATGATGAGCCTAATTGAAAGTAAAATGATGAGCCTAATTGGAAGCAAAATGATGAGCCTAATTGGAAGCAAAATGATGAGCCTAATCGAATATACAATCTTAATTTTAGTGATATCTAATTTTGACGCGTGTGCATCATTATTTGAAAGCACCAAGGACACTCTTTGTAAAATTAAAGCATTTGGATGGATTTGGAACTTGTGCATTTCGCAATTATTTGAATTTATTATTCTCATATTCACACAGACAATATTGATCACGTGTAGGAATTTGAATAATAAATGAGGATAGATTACAATTCTCGTTAATTCAACAAAAACAATTTTTTCACTTCCAGTATTATTATTAATATTATTTTTTCTGAGTAATGATTTAAATTTTTAAAATTTTTCTTTTGATTTTCAGTAGCAACAATTACCTTTCTCTTTTAATTTTATTGTTTTACTTCTTTTAGTGATGTTCTGTTTATTAAGGGAATATTTGTTACACATCATCTTCTATTTTATTTTCAACGAAGTACAGCTGGCAACATGCCAATTGGAAACGTTACATAGAACATTGTGAATTTTTATGGCAACATTGGAGTAGTTTCCAAAAAAATGTACTTATTAATCATTGAATTAACGTCACATTTCAGTCTATAAAAATATGAGTTGTTCAGAAGCCAATGCGGATAAACCCAGAAAAATATTGAGAAAATTAATGCTTTTTAATACAATTTTTTAAAAAAATATTTGGTTTATTAATTTGATTAGTGAAAGTATATAAAGTCTTCTAATGAAGCTACTAGAGAATATTTTAATAATTAAATATAGTATTATTAATTCCATGAAAATTTACTAAAACCAGAAGATATCAAAAAATGGACATCTGCTTTGCCTTTTGAGAGACTCATATGTCTAATAAACATTTCCCGTTCATTCTATATTTGCCATTCAATACGAAGGAAATTTCTATCATTAAAGTGTAAATATTTTTCCTAAAGATAAATGGCAAGGAATGTTTCCGTGGAATAATTATAAGCTTGTTTTCATCTCAGTAGTAAATATGCACTATCGAAATCAGTTAGTCAAATGTATGAGAAAATGTTTCCACGAAGCACAATTATTTTTCAGGATGAAAATTCCATCAAAGGACAATTTCGATATTTTTCAAAAATGAACTTTTATAGCTTATTCAGTGCAGTAATGAAAGAATTTATTTCAATTGACATCATTATTACTAAAGTTTCAGTAACGGAAATGAAGGCCTTGTAGATTATTTCTCAAGATGCTGACAAATGGATAAATTACCATATTCAGAAATCTATAAAATAACAAACTTTCTGGAAATTGAGTTTGATTTTGTGAGATGAAATAATTCGTTACCTCTCCAATTCTCGTTATTTTCAGGTAAAACTTCATATAAATCAAAGTTTATGACATAGTATTAATAACAATAAATTTACATATACATTATAAAGAAAATTTTAATGAACCGTATTTCGCAGTTAGAACATATATATTGTAAGGGTATATATTGTTAGTACGTATATATTGTTAGTACTTGTATTATTGTATTTAAGTAAATTGATTCTGAATAGAAATCAGTAATTCAAATTATTTTTAGCAGAAAAAGGTGGCGTATGAATAAAACTGAATGAAAGTATATACTACTAAATTTGATAAGCATAAAAATAAAATGGAATAAAACATTTTTACTTTTTCGCAATCAAAGGGAAAGTATTCGCAAAAAAATCCGACCTCAAGATTTTAATGAAGCTCCACGAATTAGACCTCCGTGAGTCCGAATAAAATATCTTTGGAAATAATGTCTATCTCTCTATGAACACGATAACTCAAAGAAATGGACGGATTAAATGTGGAAAACCGTCTTTACACTAAGGATTGAATATCTACAAAGACAAAAAATAATAAAAGCAATTGAATTGGTGTGCCAAGTGCCGCATCATCCAGGAAACTTTGCGAAGTACATTCGCATTATATACGAATTAAGGGAAGTTTTAATTGTAAAAGAGTTAAAAATACAAAAATAATAACAAACATATATAAGGAGTAAGAATCCGGTGGATGACGTCATCAGAGGCCATTCACCCATGCAGATTCAAAACCAGAATAGGTTTTCTGTAGAGGAAAAAGACTTTAAGGTCTGAATTTAATATCCTCTAAGGCCTGAACCCAATCCGGAATATATTGGAAAGACAAACATTTATCCAGAAATATTCAGCAATTCAACAATCCAATATTGTATTCTGAGATAGGTTCTTGCCTTAGAGGAAATTCATATTAAATGCATACCTTAAAGTCTTTCTCCTCCACCGAAAACCTATTCTGGTTTTGAATCTGCATGGATGAATGACCTCTGATAACGTCATCCACCAGATTCTTACTCCTTATAGTTGTTTGTTATTATTTTGTATTTTTAACTCTTTCACAATTAAAACTTCCCTTAATTCGTATTTATATCTTTGTCTTTACACTAAAATTGTGTATTCTGTCAAAGTTTGGACGAAATCTGTCAATGGTCAAACTGTGTATCCGTGTATACGTCAATATAATGAATGAAAAGCGCAACTGGATATATAAATAAAATTTTGCATCCTGTCTTATTGCTTGCATTGTAGATCTGTATCGAGTATTGCACGGAATCTATTGAAGGATTGACTGTCTCCAATCTGTCGATCTGTCCGCATGTGTTTATGAAATTTTTTACCTTTAAATATTTTAGTGTCCTTAAGTTTTAAATTTTTGTAATATTCTATTGTTTTTATATTTCGAATGTTTTAATATTTTAATGTGATTTTAATTGTATTAGTGGCATTTATCGTGTCTGCTTTGTTTTCTTATATGCTTCAGTAAATGTTTTTATGATTTAATTGGTAGGTTGTAACCTCCATGTAAAATCCATGTTTGAATGCTTGAAGTTCTAGCACAGCGCTAGGATTTTAAGGAATGTTATTTTGATTAGTTTTTTATATGTAAGTAGGGTCTCCTCACACTTGCTGGGGCGAGCATTTATATACATCTTTATCTCCCCACTGGTGTGGGTCGAGCATTTGTAGACATCTTATCTCCCCACTGGTGTGGCTCGAGCATTTGTAGACATCTTTATCTCCCCACTGGTGTGGGACCAGCATTTGTAGACATCTCTATCTCCCCACTGGTGTGGGTCGAGCCAATATCTTCACTCATCTGTTTTTATTTATTTATTTATTTCCACACCGATCCACTCACATACAGGGTATGGAGCGTTTTAATTGTCGTCGGGGAAGAGTAATAAGAAAGAATGATACATTGTACAAACATTCAATAAATACAAGCAGTATGAACAAAACAAATACAATAAAAAATACGATAAAATAACAAATAATAAAATATAAGCAATACAATAAAATAACAAATAATAAAATATAATAAATACAATAAAATAACGAATAATAAAATATAATAAATGCAATAAAATAACGAATAATAAAATATAATTAATACAATAAAGTAACGAATAATAAAATGTAATAAATACAATAAAATAATAAATAATAAAATATATTAAATATATTAAATACAATAAAATAAAAAATAATAAAATATATTAATTTCAAGAAAATAACAAATAATAAAATATAATAAATACAATAAAATAAAAAATAAAAAATATATAAATACAATAAAATAACGAATAATAAAATATAATAAATACAATAAAATAACAAATAATAAAAATAATTAATACAATAAAATAACAAATAATGAAATATAACGAATAAAATAAAATAACGAATAATAAAGTGTAATAATTGCAATAAAATAACAAATAATAAAATATATTAAATACAATAAAATAACAAATAATAAAATATATTCATTACGAGAAAATAACAAATAATAAAATATAATAAATACAATAAAATAACAAATACAGAACAAAAATACAATCCTCAAAAATAATAATATATGCAATAAATTATATAGACTTATATTCAAACCATGTGAAATACAGTAGCATCAAATACGGGCTCAACAACAAAAAAAAAACTCCTCAAAGTGTAACTAAACTAAGAAACAAATGTTAATTTTTTAAAAAAGAAAGTCAATATATATTTCAAAAGATTTTTTTTCTTCTTCTTTTCTGAGAGGAAGTAAGGAAGTACCCCCTAAAAATGTCTTAAGCGCCATAGAAGGAAAATACCCTAAATATTTTAATCTGCAGCTAAAAAATTGCAGATCTGTTCTTTAACTGCAGATTTTTAAAAAATGACGGTTTTTTGACGTAGAATTACGTCTCTACATAGTGGTCTAATGGCGTGTCGGGAAAGGAAAAAAATATGACGCTTTTCGTGCTAAAGTTAAACGCTTATAACTCCGCAACCAAATAACATAGAGAGTTGGTTTTAGTCTCATTTAACAGAGACAGATTGACATTGAAGTTTACAAAAATAATTTCAGAATTTGTAGATACGGTTTAGTCACAATTGAGCTGCAAAGTTGGTGAAAATCTGGAAGAATTTTATTTAGATAGAGTCACATAGTCACACTAGACTAATAGTCACTATAGACTATAGAGTTAATAGTCGTATACAGCTACTTTAGTCTCAGAAAGTCACAGTTGAATAAGGTAAGTAAGTCTACGCCCCTCAATCCCAAGGGCCGTTTCACAGAGACAGCCTCCAGTCGAATTTTTTACTGTTCTCCAGCCCTGTTTTGATCTCTGCCACTGTTAGGGACACAGTTTGTAAACTTTTTCATCCCTCCAAAGGCCTATCTTTAGCCTTACACTCTTTCGGGTGCACCGAGCCGCTGTGTGTCTTAAATAAATAAATCTGTACGCATTTGAAGGCGGCAACTCAAAGCCTCAATGAGGTAAATAATGGAATTTTAATATGGTATCTTTGCACTAGAACTGTAGATTGTTGTTACGATTCGGACGGGATAGTGGATTGAGTGGACTCTAATCAAGACGGCATAGACAGAAATTTATTTACAGCTATTATTTACAAATATTTACAGTTGGTAAAGCAAGAAAATTCCAGTCCTTAAAAGATTACAGCAGTTTAAATCAACTTACAGCACTTGTAAAAATTCACAACAGAGATTACCAATAAATCTCAACACAGCGCTCAACTAACTACTACTGGCTGAGAGCTTGCTTTTATACTTTTTAACAGGAAATGACGTCAGTGATAGGAAGTGATGTAATCCCTAGAAGGTTCTGGTTCATAGTAGAAATATATCTGTTACGGCTAAAGCAAGAATGAGAAGTAAACCTAGGTTTAACCGGTTAAAGTGGAGATTACCAAGGCTTTGCGGCTAAAGTCCGAAGATTTCCCAACGCTTCCACCTTTAACCAGCTAAAACTGGGTCTAACCAATCCCAGTCGGTTAAAGCCCGAAGTTAAGTTATATATGTATATAAAGCAATATATTGTTAGGTAGTAAATAAATAAAAGTAAACCATGATTAAGGATATTAATTTATTAATAAAAATACAAATTCAAATTAACTTAATCAGAGGTATTTTCAATTTCTATATATTAACTTATTAATAAAAATAAATTAAATTCTCGTTTTTGGAATCTAAGAAAAACCTAGATTCCTAACATTCAATGAAGAAGTGAAGCTACTAGATACCGGCATTGCTGAAAGCGAAGCCGCTGATGTTTTATTAAGTTAAAAAACTTTGCCCGGCTCGGGTACGCAAGAGAAAAACAAAATGTTCGCTGGTCACCTAAAGCAAAAATCTAAACTCCTCGGGTTTTAACAGACTAGGATTGGTTAGACCAAGTTTTAACCGGTTAAAGGTGAAAGCGTTGGGAAATCTTCGGACTTTAGCCGCAAAGCCTTGGTAATCCCCACTTCACCGGTTAAACCTAGGTTTTACCTCTCATTCTTGCTTTAGCCGTAACATATCCACGGTTAAGGAGTTTTCCAGAAAATTCTTTTTGTCGCCAAATCGCCAAATTGATCGCCACATCTGTCGCCAAATATGGCGCCAAAACCGTTGAAAAAAGGCCAAAGTTGTTGAATTTACAGAATTCGTAACAATATGTTTCGACTTTTGAAAAGAAACCTTCAAAGAATTAAACTGTTGGTCGGTCTATCGATTCATGTGCATGTGAATGCGGTTAACTTCAATAGACCAGGAATATCAAATTTGTTGCGTGATGTGAAACAACGTTTGAATATCTGTATCAAATTTTGGACTGAATTTGTCAGCGGGAAGAAGTCCAACATACAAATTCGATTCTCTTCACTAAAAGGCGAAGATAAGCACAAAACGCTTTTTATTGTGCAAGTATACGAGAATGTCGAGGGACAACGCTATTGCTGGATTTTATAAATTGTATTTCTTCTTTAAATAGTGAACCTATTACATGCTATTTTCCCTTCTATTTAGATCAATACTTGTTTCATTTATGAATTTTCTTTCGAATTTACTCCTCATGGAAAGTAATTTAGTTGGATAAATTAGAAGCTGAAACGAAATTTAAAATAATTATGTTTTTTTCTAAATAAAACAAGTTATTAAAGAATATTTCTTTAAAATTTAAATAATATACTTCATGGGTATTCATGCTTAAAATTTAATATTGCATTGAATTATCGCTGTTGAATAAAATCAAGTTTTAATTTTTAAATATTCAAACTACTGCTTAAAAGTTTTTCGCAAACTTTTATGCAATAATTGGTTGTGTAAAAACAATCCTTTGATGTTCAAAATTATCTAAACATAGTATATGATTTTTTAAGTGATTGTATTTAAATAAAATAGACAACTACAAAACAAGAGATAAACAATGGAGTAAAAACAAAAGTTAAGTAAAATTTAAAATCAGTTTAAAAGAATTTCTTGTTACATGGCTCCTTTAGGCAATCATATCATAAAAAAAATTATTTATTTTTTTAAATAGTTTTATAACAAATGAATACAGAACTATTTTTTGTATTGTGGCGTATAAGAGGTAATCATCAAATTAAGTTGAAAATACAGTTTTTTAATTTCTAAATTTCTCAGATTATGTAGAATTAAGAAAAAAACACATTTCTTTTGTTAATCGAATAATGATATTATTTATTGTTTTAAAAGAAAAGCCTTATTAATGAAATACTATATTTATTTAATCAATGTAAACAAAACAAGTGCATTTATTCAGGACGAGCAAACAAATTATTTCTCAGAATTATCAATTTTATGTTTAGTAATGATATCTTTTATTTAATTTATAAAACATTAAAAACCTACTCACAATATACGAATATGATATCTTGCAGCTTATGAAAACATTAAAAACGTACACTCAGTGCACGAAAATGATATCTTATAGTTTATAAAAACAGAAAAGTTGCACACAATACACGAAAAGGATATCTTGCAGCTTATAAAAACGATAAAAAATTACACACAATATTCGAAAACTATTTAGAATATAAGGTTTAGAATTTCGGAAAACGTTAAAATACAGTGTTTGCGAGATTAACGGTCGGCGACTAATCGGAAGATTGTGTATTCGAAAAAAATAAAAGGTTTGTATTTGTGTTTATCTTGCATTTTCAAATTTAATTTTCATCATTTTTATCTGAATAACGACCATATATAACCATTTAAAATTGCATTGTAACATTTTATGATAGGATTTCCATTCGCTCCATGAATTTGGACAAAAAGTACTTATAGGCTACTTTTTCCGATAAAGTTGAATTTTTTTTTAAAAAAAAGCAGATACACATCTGAAGTTTTTACCAGATATTCCGTCATGTATAGATGTATAGCTCGTGTTTCAGTAGAATTGCAAGAAATATGCTAAAATTGTTTAAAAGTTAAATCTTTTTTGTTAAAAAAATTGACTCGTGGTCGAATTTTCTTAACGTTCGAAGGTTCATTTTATAGGTACTTTTTTCTATATATTTAAACTGATATTGTAAAACATTCATACAGTTCGCCAGCCCCAACCGCTCGCCAGATTTCGATCATTATTATTTCATATGAAAGCTTATGACGCCTAGATATGTCATCAAGGGTTGTCTGCCCCCCCACCACCCACTCTTTTCGAACGAAATTGAAAAAACAGTTTTCCTCCATACATTCTCTATGGGGAAAACCTTTAGACAGTTCGCCAGCCACAACCACCGGACGGATTTTAACAATTTTTAATTTCGTATGTAAGCTTATGACGTCTAGATAGGTCATCAAGGATTGACTGCTCCTCACCACCCACCATTTTCGAACGAAATCGAAAAAACATTTCTCCTCCATAGACAGATAATAATTTTACAAATATAGCCAAAAGTAAAAAATGAAGGTAATAAAATCAATCCTAGAGTAATTCGAAGGTAACGAAAAGCAAAAAACAAGACAAGGAATCCATTCAAGTTCACTTTTTCAAGGTCTAAGAACTATTCGAAATGGATTCAAAAGAATATGTGGGAAATTTTCTGTAAGAAAAGCAAGCCTTAAGCTAAACAAAGCTTCTCATAGACCGAACTCCCCAAACAGAAATCCTTCTCCTCCACACATTCTCTATGGGGAAAACCATTAGACAGTTCGCAAGCCCCACCACTCGCCAGATTTCGATTATTTTTATTTCATATGAAAGCTTATGACGTCTAGATATGTCATCAAGGGTCGCCTGCCCCCCCACCACTCCCCATTTTCGAACGAAATCGAAAAAACATATAGAGAATGTATGGTAGAGAAATGTTTTTAGAAGGTTTCACCGTATTATTTTACATATATAGTTCCCAACAGTTAAATCAAAATGGCGTGTCAAAAATATTGTAAATTACCTGTTGTAGGTGATGGAAACTGTTTATTTAGGGCCGTATCATTCTGTATTTATGGATCTGAAGACCTTCATGCCGGAATTCGCAAAAAAGTTCTACAAAACATTACAACTAGATGGGGTTTATTGAAAGATTTTACAATTTTAAAGGAATCTGTTGTCTACAAAGAATATGAAATCTATTATGGTTTCATGGTCTTTTTCACTAATCTTCATGTAGTATTTAAAACTGAAAAAGGTAGTAGCTGAGAGCCTCGAAACAGCGAGGTGGCAGGGGCAGTGCTGATTAAAGTGGGTGCTGGTCACGAACCCGCTCGGAGGGCGGCTAGAGCGGCTAGTAATCTATAACATTTCTAATTTACCTTCTAGATTAGTACCCTTTTATTTAAATGTGAAAATCCGTTCCTTCAATTCTCCCATTCTTATCCGCTCCGGTATCCATATGAGTGATATAGTGGTATGTTTTGGATGGCCAGTCCAACAATTTAAATAATAAAAATCATGTTCGGTATTTTTTCTATGGCAAAGTAGAGATCAGTTTGGCTATAATCCGCTGGATGCAATTGTTGATGTATAGAATTACATGTTATGACATTTTCCCTTTCTTATCAATTTGATATATCTGTCCAATCATAAACAGCTGTAAAATTTTTTAGATTTTTATTATAGGTTGCTTTTTCAATTATTTATCTTTATTTGAGTATTTACAACGGTATATTTTTTGGTCTATTTTATTCTATTTCGACTTTCTGATTTATATATTCATCTATTTTTAAGCATAATTAGCTTCTCATTTTTCAAGAGTATTTGTGTTTTTACATTATTAAATGTCTAGGATTAGTATGTATCGTCTTATATTATTATGTATACATAGGACTAAGGATGTAATAGGATTGTATTATTTTATTCGAGCATTATAGTATATAGAGTTTTTGATTATAAAATTTTTGATTTTATATTCTTTTTTCAAGTTTGCATGAATATTTAGAAGAAGTAAAAATATTTGTTCCTCATATGATGTACTGTTTCGAAAATAGCTCTGATATAGGACAAAGCTATGTAGAAAAAAGTTAAGCCAATTTATATCGTAGATTTACTTAACTCAGTACATTTTTATTAAACTCTCTCGATGGCAGTTAAATACCTTTTAAATAAATACTTATGATAAGAGGTTTGTAACGTTGTATCTATCTCAAACAGATTTCAAGTATGTTTACGAGATCTCAATTTCTGTGTGTTAATGAAAGAGCAATAAGCAATATAACAAAACGAAAAACGTGTTTCTTATAAAGCCTATATTTTTACCTAAAATCTATGGAAGGGTAGGAAACTTCTAAAAGAGACCAGAATATCTAACAGTATGAAAATAACTATGAAGTTTTTATTAAAAATAATGTTATATTTATTTTAAATAATCTCTTAATACAGACGGTTCCTTGTTTATTATAAATAATGTTATAAACTGTAGATGCAGAGTGTACATATTTACTAATGTTAAAACAATAGGTAATCCAGGTTAAGGTTTAGATGTATACACTTCAGTGCTTGGGGTTAAAGCATGATAATTTTAAGTATATTTTTGGTGGATTAAATAGCATCGATTTAGTTTAAAGATATTAAACAAATTAAAGAAAATTAAAACTGTGATAGAGGTTAAAATACAATAAGGTTAAAAATAAGCGAATGAAAAAGAACGAACCATCCATCCAGATTCAAAATTAGAATAGGTTTCCTGTCGATGAAAAACGACTTTAAGGTCAAATAATTTTCCTCTGTGGCCTGAGCTTATTCTGGATAAAATTGGAAACAAAATAAGGAAGAATTAGTACTCATTTCTGATCGAATCCTATTATTTGAGAAGCATAAAAGTTTCTAATTCCCTTTTAATTTATACTATGCAAACTATCCTGTTCTGATCATAGATAACCTAATTATAATAATTTAGGTATTAAGTTAACTAACAAAAGTAGAGAACAAGAGCTGGTAAAAGAGTAAGAGATAGCAATAGTAGTTGAGGTTTTTTATATTAAAAAATCATTAACTTAAAGTTTCGTTTCATTTAAGTTAGCTTTTTGTACTATAAATTGGGAACGGAAGATGCTGAGTTACAAAATTTTAAAAAAATCTATTCAGTTTTTTCTAATATCGTTACAATTTCAAATCTAAAGCAAACAATTATGCATTTAGGAATGATATTGAAGGCGGATATTGGATGCATACAAAGACCAACATGGATGTAAAATAAATGCAAAAATGCTTGTTTGGCTTAGGATATGACAAAATCCTAAACTACTATTTCGGCCCTTCCAATCAGGGGATATTAACTATTTCTTTGAATTCAAGTCAGTTTCGGAAGGATTCATCAAGTCTGTTTTTCCAATTGTCTTTACAAGCCTTTTCAAAATATTCCTTAATTAAGTTATAGACATACTTCGTGGAGGATGTGTAGCATAAACGGCAAGAAAGAGACACCATATATCAACCAATTATTTCAAACGCATTTTATTTAAAGAAATGTATCTATTTACAGTACAGTTTCATAGGTATTAAGATTTAATCTCGCAAACCGAATTGCATTATGTCTAGTATTATTTTTTAAACAGGATTATTGAAAAGTATCCATCACTTTATCTAGGAAATGATATCAAATTCCTCGCTAAAGAACATAATTCTTAGAATCATGAATGATGCCCGGGGCAGGTATATGAAATTCAACACGGATGCTCCGAATTAGGACGAAACGCAAAGAATGCTTGCTGGGGTTGAAGATTTTACAGAATTCCAAATTACTCCATCCCCATCCTTTGAGGGAGAGAAGACCACCAGCGTGCTTCCTGCTGGCATTCGTGTCGGCCGGAGTCGCCAAGTCTAGTTCCCCGGTTGCCGTTGTGTGCCCATTCATAATAACCTCGTAATTAAGTTATAATGCTTCTGCTTCGGTCGCCTGCTACGGGAAATGAGATTCCGCACTGCAAGTGGAGGAAAAGAATCTTTCCAATTAACGATTAGATTCCGGTCTTTTGAGTGGCTAAACGGGACGAAATGATTCCTTCCTCCCCGTTTGCCCGAGGTTTTGGGAGGAAATATCGCCCAAGAATCTAACTAAATGAAGATCCAATCTGGGGATGTTTCGGACGATCAAGTTGATGACGACCTCATTTGGCTTCGTCTCTCTCCCAATCTCTGGGGTATTTAAGAATTAATTGGTGACCGCCCACCTTCGATAACTAAGTGTATTGACGCCGTTTTCCATGGGTGGAGCAATTACGAGAAATGGCCTTCATAAGCAAAGCACTAA
>BGPR01027409.1:0-20755 GCA_013235015.1 Araneus ventricosus
ATGGTATATGGCTCCGCTCGTCCTACTGTCTTGAGGCGACTGGATACAATCCATCACTCTGCTTTAAGGATCTGCACTGGAGCGTTTCGTACTTCCCCAGTGGAGAGCCTGTACATTATTTCCCATCAACTACCGCTTCATTTAAGGCGTCAAAAAATTTCCGCTTTGTACTCCTTTCGAGCGCAGTCTGTTCGGAAGAACCCCATAAATCAATTATCATTACCATCTAGTCTTCGCAGACTCTATGCTGCTCGTCCTTCTCACATTCTGCCCCTTTGTGAGAGAACCAAAATGCTTCTGCATGACTCGGACCTTAATAATGTTTCCGTTCAGTTCTTTGATTTCTTTACTTTTCCACCCTGGGATAGTCCACAATTTTCCTTTTTGAATCCTTTTTCAGGATTTGATAAATCCTCAACTGCTCCGATTACTTTTCAACAACTTTTTCACCACCATCGCTATCAGTATTCCTCTTTCGTACCAATTTTTACAGACGGCTCGAAATCAGATGGACATGTTGGTTGTGGTGTAGTTTTTCCATCTGATACACTGAGCTATCGTCTGCATACTTGTTGCTCTGTTTTTACTGCTGAATTGGTGGCAATTTTCTGTGCTCTCCAGGAAATTTTGCCTTCTAATCAGCGCAACTTTATTATTTATACTGATAGCATGAGTACTTTGGAAACTCTGTCTCATTATGACAACCGAATACATCCGTTTGCTTTGGAAATATTATCGGTTTTGCAGTTTTTTCGAAATAAAGGTTTTAATATAATTTTCTGTTGGGTTCCGAGTCATGTGGGCATTTCTGGTAATGAAACAGCGGATATTATTGCAAGATTTGCCTCTGATTTTCTTCCAAGAGCACTTCCTTACTGCGATATTAAAAAGTTTTTAATTTCTCATTTCCTTTCTATTTGGCAGCAGAAATGGAATCTTTTAACTAATAACAAACTTTATTCCGTCAAACCATCAATTGGTTTGTGGTCTGCCCTTCCTATGCGAGAGTTGGATGTCAAATTGACTCGCCTTCGTATAGGGCATACTCGCTTTACTCACAGACATCTCTTCTTGGGCCAGAGGGCACCAAGGTGTCCTACTTGTCACACTGATTTTACTGTTAATCATATTTTAGTTGAATGTCCTTCTTTTAAATGTCATCGTGAGTATCATTTTAATTCATCATCTGTAACCTTGCAAGACTTGGTGGGTGAGACATACCATCCAAATATTTTTAATTTTTTAAAGACCATTGGGTTTTTTATGAGCATTTAGTCCTTTTAATTTGTTTGCTTTCTTTCAAACAATTTCCTTTTCACATTTTCACTGAATTTTAAATTTTTGGTACCACTGTGTTGATTTTTAACATTTGGTTGGCGCAGTTTAGCCAAAAATGGCTCTTGTGCCATTAAACCCCAAACAACCAAACCGTCGATTACACATAAACCTATTCATATGTGGAATATTCAATATTCCCATTCCTCCCCTGGATCTGTCAGGACTCGATTTTAACCATATTCTTGGCGTTGTATTTCCAAAAATGGCTCGTGTGCCCGAAAACCCCACAGAACCAACCATCCTCCTCTTGTGCATTTTGTTGTCTAAAGATGTTTTATACAGAGTAGCATTGCTTCGTTTATACAGATGTCACTGCATACGTTCAATATTAATTTATTCTCTTTCCTCTACTGGTATGCTTGATCTAAACTGGACCATCAGTTACCGTCGCTTCCCATTTATCTTTGAATCAAGCAAAAGGAGTTATTTCGGATTGTTTGTTTGTTTGTTTTCTGGCACAAGAGACATTTCTGGCTAAACTGCGCCACACAAATGGTAAAGTTTTAGCGAATCCATATTAATGAAGATAAAGGGTGCAATGGATAAAATTGAAGTGAAAGACAGAATGGTAAAGAAAAGTATGAGCGAAATAAAACACAAAATGTAAAAAAGATGCTAAATGCACGTATAAAAGCCAATACTCTTTAAAAAATTAAAAATGTTTGGGTGGTGTATCTCACCCACCAAGTCTTGCATGGTTATTGACGATGAATGAAAAAACTGAACACGATGAGAGTTAAAACTAGGGCATTCGACTAAGATGTGACGAACAGTAAAATCAACACGACAGGTGGCGCATATGGGTATCCTTTCACCGAAGATAAGATGCCTGTGTGTAAAACGAGTATGGCCTATACGGAGACGAGTCAACTTGACGTCAACCTCACGGATAGGGAGAATAGGCCACAAACAAACTGTAGGTTTGATAGAATGTAGTTTGTTATGAATCTGCAGATCCCATGTACCTTGCCAAGAAGAAAAGATGTGACAACTAAAGCACTTCTTAAAATCAGAATATGGTAATCCTTGGATAAGAAAAGACGATGAAGATTTAGCAGCATAGTCCGCTGTTTCATTTCCAGTAATACCCACATGACTCGGAACCCAACAAAAGAGGATATTATAACCCCATTTTGCAGGAGCCGCAATGTAAAGAGAATTCTGATAGCAGTTGGATGCATCCCACTGTGATAGTGAGAAAGTGTTTCCAAGGCACTCATACTGTCAGTATAAATAATAAATTTACGCTGAGTAGAAAGCGAAATTTTCTGAATGGCACAGAAAATTTCCACTATCTCAGCCGTAAAAACTGAACAACAATTATGCAGTCGATAGCTCAGTGTATCAGATGAAAATACTACACCACAACCAACATGTCCACCTGATTTCGAGCCATCGGTGAAAATTGGTATAAAGGAAGAGTACGGAGAGCGATGATAGAGGAAAAGTTGCTGGAAAACAACAGGAGCAGTTTCAGATTTATCAAAACCTGAAAACGGATTTAAAAACGAGAATTGGGGAATATCCCAGGGTGGGAAACAAAATAAGTCAACAAATTTAATTTTAACATTAGTAAGGTCAGAGTCATGCAAGAGCATTTTGACTCTCTCACAAAAGGGTAGAATGTGAGAGTGACGAGAATCATAGTCTACGCAAACCAATTGGCAGTGCCAATTGATTAATGGGGTGCATTGAGACAGACATTGCTCGGAAGAAATAAAAGGCAGACAGTTTTTCACGCCTTAAGTGAAGCGGTAGCTGGTGACAAATAACATACAGGCTCTCTACCGGAGAGGTACGAAACGCTCCAGCAAACGTTTGGCGCAGCTTGGCCAATTCTGGCCCTTGTGCCATAAAACCCCAATCACTCACTCACTCACGAAACGCTCCAGAGCAGATCCTGAGGGCAGAGTGGTGGACGGTATCTAGTCGCCTCAAGACGGTAGGACGGGCAGAACCATACACCATACATCCGTAATCAATGCAGGAGAGTATAAGAGCTTGATAAATACGGAGTAGGGAGGTTCGATCGGCACCCCAAGATGTTTTGGAGAGTACTTTCAAGATGTTTAAAGAATTCTCACACTTCTTCCGCAGGGGTAAAACATGCGGAAGGAAGGTGAGTTTACGATCGAAGATCACTCCCAAAAACCGTATTTCATTCACTACAGGTATAGGCGAATTACGAATACGAATATTCGGATCTAGATGCATGTTTCTCTTTCTACAGAAGTGGACGCACCTACTCTTCTCAGCAGAGATAGTGTGTCCATTGTTATCGCACCAAGCTATCAGCTTATTGACTGCGTTTTGTAGTTGTCGCTCTATTAAGTGCATGTTACTGCCTTGACACGAGATCTGCAGGTCATCAACATAAAGGCTACCACGAACAGATGATGGTAAATAATTAAGAAGTTGACTGAGATGCAAGATGAAAAGAGTGACACTGAGGACACTTCCCTGTGGAACACCCTCAGCTTGAATGAAATGATTCGAATAAAAATTGCCAACACGAACTCTAAATGTTCGAGAAGATAAAAAGTTCTTTAAAAAGATGGGCAAGTTTCCCCTAAAACCAAAGTTAAAAACTGTTGAAAGTATGCCATAGCGCCATGCACGGTCATATGCCTTTTCTATATCAAAAAATACAGAGACAAGGTGGTTCCTCTTAACAAATGCGTTGCGTATTTGGGTTTCCAGTAAGACAAGGTTATCAAAAGTAGACCGCCCTCTACGGAAACCACTCTGCAACGGGGAGATGCATCCTTGTTTCTCCAATTCAAAGACAAGACGAGCATTGACCATGCGCTCGAGAGTCTTGCATAGACAGCTCGTCAGAGCAATTGGCCTGTAGTTCAGAGGATTGGATGAATCTTTGCCAGGTTTAAGGATTGGAATCACGATAGCTTCGTGCCACTGTGAAGGATACTCCTGTTCAGTCCAAATTCTGTTAAATAATAATAACAGACTGGAAAGGGAAGCTGTATTCAAGTGGCGAAGCATATTATATGTGATTCCATCTGGACCGGGACTGGTGTCATGTGCTTTAAACAAGGCAGTTATCAACTCACACATCTTAAATTCAGAATTATAAGGAATGGTCCTACGGGCAGTAAAACGCAAATGAGTTCTTTCCGCACGATTCTTAATTGCCATAAAATCAGGACTATAAGAATCATTTGCGGAAACTTGTGCAAATGCGTGCCCGAGAGTATTGGCAATGTCTAATGGAGCTGAATGAGTCACATTTCCTGTATTTAAAATAGGAAAGGAAAATTCACGATACATTCCATTAGGAGCCCTTGCCTTTTTCCACAATTGTTTACTGGAAGTAGAGGATGTGATGGAAGAAACAAAATTAATCCAAGATTCTCTCTGACTACGACGCCGTATGCGACGAGCAAGGGCTTTGACCTGTTTAAAAGCAACAAGGTTCTCTGTTGTTGGGTACCTTCGAAATCTATTCCACAATATCTTTTCTCTTCTGCGACTGTCACGACAAGCTGCATTCTACCACGGTTTACGAAATTTTCTTCGGCGTGATGAAGTCTTTGGAATTCTGTTGTTAGCGGCGTTTATGCTGTACAGCTTCTGAAATGTCTGCAGTTCTGACCATATTCTCCGCCAGTTGCGAAAATACAGTCCAGTATGCCCGCTGGAAAAGAAAACGCGGTGGACAAAGGGTCGCACCGCCACTATCAGCATGGGAGACAATTAAGGGAAAGTGATCGCTATTGTAGAGGTAACTTCCAACTGAAAAATTCAGCAATGGCAGTAGTTGAGGAGAACAAATGGCTAGATCAAGACTATGGAAGGTACGTGTGGGTTCATGGAAGTAAGTTGTCTCGTCATTGTTGAGCAGACAGAGACGGTTATCAGAGATAAATTGTTCAATCTGCTGCCCACGAGAATTGGTACTATCTGAACCCCACAAAGTGCTATGTCCATTGAAATCGCCCAGTAGTATAAAAGGTGTTGGACCCCTCAGGGGCACATCTTCCTTAGATGTGACGGGATTCACGACCCCGAGGTACCCTAGTGTCTATTTCTCCTTCCGTTTTTGTCTCCCCTTGAGTTTTTTGCTATTTTCTTCTTTCCCTCGAGGGTAGGCGAGGGAGCTCTCCATGAGAAGCATTTGCCGCTTTGTTTGTTTCTTGCTTCTCATGGACAGCAATATACCCCCACGTGTTGGCCGTGCGTGGCATCCCATTAGACGGGTGGTACATTTCGGTCCCCGGTGTATCAATCGGCTGGTATCCCAGCCACTTGGCTGGTCTGCTCAAGGGGATCAAGCGAAAGAGTCATTCTCTGGGGCTTGGCGTTAAGGATGGTCAACGTTCCTGGAGATGACTCTGAGCGTATAGGTCCTGGTTAGCACCAAGGCAAGTGCCGAGGCTGAGATTCTTCAGAGCCGGTAACTAGCTTCCCATGTCGGGCTCCGTGGTGGGCGGTGCCGTCGGGACCCGAATCACTTTTCAAACTTTGCATGGGTCCTCCAAAGCAACCTCCCTTCAGTGGGCACTCTTCTATCAATACATTCGATACTTTCTTCATCATTAAGCGCATCAGTGGTAAAGATGAAAATTTTTCCAGTGTTTCTCCTTTTCTTGTCGAGAAAGCCATTACTGGCAGTGTTGGCACTGTCACATCAACAAAACTTATGCGGTCCGGTGACTTGCTTGTCGAGGTTGCTTCTCGCAAGCAAGCACAACAAATTCTAAAATTAAATTCTCTTTCTACTATTCCCATTTCTGTACAGTCCCATATTACCCTCAACATTTCAAAAGGTGTAATTACCTGTGGAAGGCTTCTGAACCTTTCAAACGAAGAAATAACCCAAGAATTAGGCGGTCAGGGAGTGAAGGATGTTCGACGCATTAACATCCGTCGTGATGGTGCTCTTCTGCCGACAAAACATTTTATTTTGACTTTTAACACGCCTCGATTGCCGGAATACATAAAGGCTGGATACGTTCGATGTTCCGTAAGACCTTATATTCCCAATCCATTAAGGTGTTTCAAGTGCCAGCGTTTTGGCCATTCCAAAACAAACTGCCGCGGGACACTTACTTGCGCCCGTTGTGCAGCGTCTGGCCACGAGAGCACCGATTGCAATGCTGTTGAAAAATGCGTTAATTGTGACGGCGAGCACACTTCTTTCTCTCGTTCCTGTCCTAAATGGAAAGTAGAGAAATTGTTGCTACTAAATTTAAAAACAACATCTCATTCCCTGAAGCTCGACGACTAGTTAAAGCACAGACACCACCCGATGGTAAGAGCTACGCTTCTGTCGTCGACAAAAGCCATCCCGTCTATCAGACCACTAACTGTCCTCACTGTAACCATCTAGTCACAATGTCCAATCCAGTCCCTTCTAATTCAAAATCTCCTGAACCTGTTGCAATAGCTTCTTCATCTGGCACTACAAATAAAAATATCTTACCTAAACCCAGCTCTCAAACCTCTGCAGTTTCCCAAGATTCATCCGGTTTTACAATAATAAATAGGAAGAAAAAACCCAAAATATCTGCTAACAGTCCATCAGTAAACAATAAACAAGTCAAAGCCAACACTGCCACGAAATTCTGGACAAAATCACCTCGGTCGTCTGATTCAGAAAAAGCTAAAAATAAAATTTTGAAAAACAAAACAGATAAAAACAAAATATCCACTGACAAAACGGCCAACTCGACTTCGGAGTCGAGTGAAGGAAATTCGTCAGACACCGACTCTGACATAACTGTCACCAGTGCTCCTGAAGCATCAAATACTCAAAAAAACAGGGCAAGATCCAAATCTGAGAAGTCACAAAAGCTTAAACAAGCCAAGCGTGGACTTTCTCAGAAGGATCTCCCTGCAAAGTTAAAACAATCTGCTCACCACAATTCCGTCGCTCTGGGGCTCGCGGATAAGGGTATAGCCCACAAAGACTTGCCGTCCATTTTTGGTGGTGTGCCAAAAGTCCCCGATCTCAAACTTCATCCATCAGATGAGGATGAAGATTTGCAGATGAACTGTGATGCGTCGGAAACTCAACCTTGTGTTCCTACTTCGAATCCTCCAACTCTCTCTTAATGGGTACTTTCCTTTCATGGAACTGTCGCGGCATTCGGTCCAAATTACAGGACCTCAAAGGCTTAATTAACGTTTTTAATCCTGTTTGCATTGGACTGCAAGAAACCTTCTTTTCGTCCAATAACCCGCTCATGCTAGGTGGCTATAACAGTGTTAGGAAGGATGCTGCCACTGGAAGTAACCACTCCGGAGGTGTATGCATCCTTACCTCTAACCTGTACCCCAGCACGCCTCTTACTTTACACAATTCTTTGCAGGCTGTGGCTGTTCAAGTTCATGTTCGAACTTTGGTTACAGTCTGCTTCGTTTATTTGCCACCTCACGATGTTGTTAGTCAACAGGACCTCGACACCTTAGTGGACCAGCTTCCCACTCCATTTATTTTGTTAGGCGATTTTAACGGACATAGCACTTTGTGGGGTTCGGATGTTACAAATTCTCGTGGGCGACAGATAGAACGGTTAATTTCTAATAACTGTCTCTGTCTGCTCAATACTGATGAGAAAACGTACTTCCACGAACCCACACGCACCTTCCATAGTCTCGATTTGGCCATATGTTCTCCTACACTTCTGCCGTTGCTGCATTTCACCGTCGGGAGTGATCTCTGTAACAGTGATCACTTTCCCATAATAGTCTCCTATGCTGATAGTGGTGGTGCGATTCCATATCCTCCACGATATCTATTCCAGCGGGCAGACTGGGGTAATTTCATGCAACTGGCAGATATCACCGAATCTATGGTCAGTACTGCAGACATTAAGGAAGCAGTACAAAATGTCATTGAGTGTTTAATAAACGCCGCAAACAATACTATACCCAAGTGTTCCCCACGTCTAAGGAAATTCCGTAGACCGTGGTGGAACGAAGCTTGCCGTGACAGTTGTAGGGAAGAAAAGAGACTCTGGAACATTTTTAGGAGGTATCTAACGACAGAAAATTATGTCGCTTTTAAGCGTGCCAAAGCCCTTGCTCGTCGCATACGCCGTCGTAGTCAGAGGGAATCTTGGATTAATTTTGTTTCGTCAATCACATCCTCTACTTCTAGTAAACAGTTGTGGAAAAAGGTTAAGGCTGCTAATGGGATCTATCGTGAATTTTCCTTTCCTGTTTTAAATACAGGAAATGTGACGCATTCCGCTCCATTAGACATAGCCAATACTCTCGGGCACGCATTTGCACAAGTTTCCGCAACTGATTCTTATAGCTCTGAATTTGTAGCGATTAAGAATCGCGCAGAGCAAACGCCTTTGCGTTTTACTGCCCGCAGTATCCTTCCATACAATTCTGAGTCCAGGATGTTTGAATTGGAAACCGCCTTGTCTCGAGCACATGACACCAGTCCCGGTCCAGATGGAATCGCATATAATATACTTCGCCATTTGAATACCACTTCCCTTTCCCATCTGTTAATTTTATATAACAGAATTTGGACTGAGCAGAAGTACCCTTCACAATGGCATGAAGCTATTGTGATTCCAATCTTAAAACCTGGCAAAGATCCATCAAATCCTCTGCACTACAGGCCAATTGCTCTGACGAGCTGTCTATGCAAGACTTTTGAACGCATGGTTAATGCTCGTCTTATCTTCGAATTAGAGAAACAAGGATGCATTCCCCCGTTGCAGAGTGGTTTCCGTAGAGGACGGTCTACTTTTGACAACCTCGTTCTGCTGGAAACACAAATACGCAACTCATTTGTTAGGAGAAACCACCTTGTCTCTATATTCTTTGATATAGAGAAAGCATACGACCGTGCATGGCGCTATGGCATACTGTCGACACTTTAATTTTGGTTTTAGTGGAAAATTACCCATCTTTTTAAAGAACTTTTTATGCTATCGAACATTTCGAATTCGTGTTGGAAATTTTTATTCAAATCATTTTATTCAAGCTGAGGGTGTTCCACAAGGCAGCGTCCTTAGTGTCACACTTTTTATCATTCATCTCAGGCAAATCTTACATTTTTTGCCATCCATGTCCATGGAAGCCTTTATGTTGATGATCTGCAGATCTCGTGCCAAGGTAGCAGTATGAACACGATAGAGCGACAATTACAAAATGCAGTGAATAAGCTCGTAGCTTGGTGCGATAAGAATGGACATGCTATTTCTGCAGAGAAGAGTCGTTGTGTCCATTTTTGCAGGAAGCGTAACATTCATCTGGGTCCTAATATTCAGATTCGAAATGCGCCTATTCCAGTGGTGAATGAAATACGGTTTTTGGGAGTGGTTGGTTGGTTGTTTGAGGTTTAATGGCGCAAGAGCCATTTTTGGCTAAACTGCGCCAAACGTATGGTAGATAAGCAGGATCACGGTAATGAAATATATGGTGCTACATTAAAAAAGGTAGATAAAATTCTAAAATAAATTTGAAATTCATAGTTGCAAATGAAAAGATAAAATAATGTTGCCAAAATGGATAGATGAACGATGAAAAGAGACAAAAAATGCAAGTTTTAAAATGTATCAGATGTAAAATATGTCTAAAATATCACATGGTGGGCAAAGACCAAATAAAATTCCAAGGACGAAATCTATATAGAGAAAATGTTTAAAATATTAAAGAACTAAACAAGTTAGTTGAAAGAAAACAATGTAGCGTAGATCGTTTATTTTTAAAATATTATTTTAAAAAAAGTACGAAACAGAAGCAATAATGCTACCTGTTTTTATATTTGTCTCATTTTCAGGTTTGGAAGAGGGTGGAGGACTGGTAACTGCAGGTGAGTCTTCCAAATCCTCCGACATGTCATATTCCAAGGCATCCTCTTCTGATAAAGAGGAGGAGCTCATCTCGGCATCCGCATCAGATTCCCGAGATTGCAAAACTGTTTTTTCTAATGCAGGGAGAACAGCCATAGGTAGAAGTTGAGTGTCAACAGAAGTGGGTTTCTTTGTTTCAAAAGGTTTTAATGCAGACTGATGAGTGCGGATATTATCCTTTGTTGGAATGGTGTTAACTTCACGGCGAGAGGAGGTGTAAAATTTTGATATCTTTTCAGCTTTGTCGATACTATTATTTGTTTTAGATGGAGAGTCCATTTTCAGCTTTTTTTTGTTTGTAACGAGTTTAAAATCAGTGACATCAGGCGAAGCCAAAGCTTCTTCACTGACCGGAGCAACAGATGGAGAGGCAGAAATTGGCAAGTTGGCTATTGGAGGAGATGCTCTTACAATAGAATCAGGTGGTTTAGAAATAGAGATATCGGGATTTTTTGGACGGATGGTGCAGAAGATGATTTTTTTGCTACAGAAACGTAACTATTTCCGGGTATAGGTGTCTGTGATGTTACAAGTTTTCTTGCTTCTTGGTAAGATATCTGCTTTTTTATTTTTGTGGAAATTATTTCTTTCTCTTGTTTCCAGGCAGAACAGTTTCGCGAAAACGAAGTGTGTTCCCCCGTACAGTTAACACACTTCTCTGCACGGGTGCAATCAATACTTTCATGCCCGACTTCTGCACAACGGGCGCAGGTGAGTGTCCCGCGGCAAGAAGTCTTCAAATGTCCGAAACGTTGGCACTTGAAACAGCGGAGTGGGTTGGGTATATATGTCCTGACAGAAAGGCGCATATATCCTGCCTTAATATTTTCTGGTAATTTGGCGGTGTCAAAAGTTAATATTAAGTGCTTTGTATTTAGGAGCTGGTCATCCCTCCGTATTGATATACGCCGTACATGGCTCACCCCCTGACCTTGCAGCTCTTTAAGTATTTCTTCAGTTGTAACATTTAACAATTCTCCGCAGGTGATAACCCCCTTGGAGGAATTCAAAGATGCATGTGGGGAGACGGTTATTGGAATATTGGAAAATGTTTTGAGTTTGACTATTTGTTCCGATTGTTTTCGAGAGTGAACTTCGACAAGCAAGTCGCCGGATCGAAGTTTTTTGTAGATTTTACATCACCAATACTACCAGTTATGGCTCTTTCAAATGCTGACACGGAATGAAATGTTTCGGCACTAGTCGATGTTCTTTTTAATGATGAAGAAGGTAGGAAAATTTGATTTTGAGGTGTTAGTTGCGATTTGTTGCCCACTGAAGGGACCAGATTTTCTTTTGCCCATAAGACATTGGTTGAGATTCAGGCCCGAAGGCACCGCCCACCATGGAGCCCAACAAGGGATGGCAGTTACTGGCTCTGGAATTTCCACCCTCGGCACTTACCATGGTGCTAGCCGGAACCTATACGCTCAGAGTCATCTCCAGGAACGTTGACCACCCTTAACGCCAAGCCCAAGGAGGGACCCCTTCGCTTGCTCCCCTTGAGCAGACCAACCAAATGGATGGGATACCAGCCGATTGATACACCGGGGACCGAAATGTACCACCTGTCTAATGGGTCGCCACGCACGGCCAACACGTGTGGGTATATTGCTGTCCATGAGAAGCAGGAAGCAAACAGAGCGGCAACAGCTTCTCATGGAGAGCTCCCTCGCCTACCCTCGAGGGAAGGAATGAAAGGCAAAAACTAAATTGGAGGAAAAAACGGAAAGAGATCAGACACTAGGGTACCTCGGGGTCGTGAATCCCGTCACACCTAAAGAAGATGTGCCCCTGAGGGGTTTTTTGGGAGTGATTTTCGATCGTAAACTCACCTTCCTTCCGCATATCTTGCATCTGCGGAAGAAGTGTGAGAGATCTTTGAACATTCTAAAGGTCCTCTCCAGAACATCTTGGGGTGCCAATCGAACCTCCCTTCTCCGTATTTACCAAGCAGTCATTCTGTCCAGTATTGATTATGGATGCATGGTGTATGGTTCAGCCCGTCCTACTGTCTTGAGGCGACTGGATACCATTCACCACTCTGCTTTAAGGATTTGCTCTGGAGCATTCCGTACCTCTCCAGTGGAAAGTCTGTACGTTATTTGTCACCAGCTACCGCTTCATTTAAGGCGACAAAAAATTTCCGCCTTGTATTTTTTCAAAGCACAATCTGTGCCAATGCACCCAATAAGTCAATTAACATTACTAGTTAGTCTTCGCAGACTCTATGCTGCCCTTTTGTGAGAGAGCCAAAATGCCTCTGCATGGCTCGGACCTTAATAATATTACCATCCAGTCTTCTGATTTCTTCTGTTTTCCGCCTTGGGATATCCCGCAATTTTCTTATTTGAATCCCTTCTCGGGATTCGACAAATCCTCTACTGCTCCGTTTACCTTTCAACAACTTTTTCATCACCATCGCTATCGGTATTCTTCCTTCATACCCATTTTTACAGACGGCTCGAAATCAGATTGGCATGTTGGTTGTGGTGTAGTTTTTCCATCTGATACACTGAGCTACCGTCTGCATAATTTTTGTTCTGTTTTTACTGTTGAGTTAGTGGCAATTTTTTGTGCTCTCCGCGAAATTTCGCCTTCTAATCAGCGTAACTTTATTATTTATACTGATAGCATGAGTGCTTTGGAAACACTTTCTCATTATGACATTCAAATGCATCCGGTTGGTTTAGAAATTTTATCTGTTTTACAGTTTCTTCGGAATAAAAGCTTTAATATTATTTTCTGTTGGGTTCCGAGTCATGTAGGGATTTCTGGTAATGAAACAGCTGATGCTATTGCAAAATTTGCCTCAGCTTTTCTTCCGCGAGCACTTCCTTATGTGGATATTAAAAAGTTTTTCGTTTCTCGCTTATTCTCTCTTTGGCAGCAGAAATGGGATATTTTAACTAATAACAAACTGCATTCCGTCAAACCCTCTATTGGGTTGTGGCCAATTCTGCCTATACGAGAGGTTGATGTCAAAACTGACTCGCCTACTTATAGGGCATACTCGCTTCACACACAAGCACCTCATTTTTGGCGAAAGGGCACCAGTTTGTCCCACGTGTCATCAGAATTTTACTGTTCATCACATTTTAATTGAATGTCCATCTTTTAAATCGCATCGTGTTGACCATTTCCATTCATCGTCTGTTACATTGCAGGACTTGGTGGGTGAAAAACACCACCCAAACATTTTTAACTTTTTAAAGACCATTGGGTTTTTTATGAACATGTAGACCTTGTAACTTGTTTTTTTTGCTTTTTTGCATCCATCTGAATCATTTCGAACAATTTCCTTTTCACATTTTCATTGATTTTCAAAATTTTAGTACCACTGTGTTGAATTTTACCATTTGATTGGCGCAGTTTAGCCAAAAATGGCTCTTGCGCCATTAAACCCCAAACAACCAACCTGCTTATCTACCATACGTTTGGCGCAGTATAGCCAAACATGGCTCTTGTACCAATAAACTCCAAAATCCAATCCAATCCAATTCCTCTATTACGTCCTCAATATCTAGCGCACAGATCTGGAAGAAAATCAAGGCTGCTAATGGAATTTATAAAGAGTTTCCCCTTCCTGTTTTGCATACAGGAAATACTCGGTATTCATCCCCTGCAGATATCGTCAATATCATCGGTGAATCAATTGCCAAAATGTCAAGCTGACTCATATAGCCCAACCTTTCTCGCGACTAAGAGGCGCGCTGAACACGTACCTCTGAATTTTAGGACCCATAGACATCTTCCATATAACTCCCAGTTCAAGATGTCCGAGTTGAAAAAGGCCTTAAATGATGCTCATGATACCAGCCCAGGGCCAGATGGAATACATTTTACTTCGCCATTTGAGCACACTTTCTCTCTCCAATCTGTTATATCTATTTAACATAATATGGATTGAGCAAAAGTTCTCAACACAATGGCATGAAGCTATTGTGATTCCGATTCTCAAACCTGGCAAGGACTCTGCTAACCCTCTCAGCTACAGACCGATTGCGTTGACAAATTGCATGTGTAAAACATTAGAGCGCATGATAAATACCCGCCTCATTAATGAGCTAGATAAAAATGATTGTATTCCTTCTTTGCAAAGTGGTTTCCCCCCTCAGGGGCACATCTTCTTCAGGTGTGACGGGATTCACGACCCCGAGGTACCCTAGTGTCTTGCCTCCATTCGTTTTTCCCTCCCCTTTAGTTTTTGCCTTTTCCTTCCTTCCCTCGAGGGTAGGCGAGGGAGCTCTCCATGAGAAGCTGTTACCGCTCTGTTTGCTTCCTGCTTCTCATGGACAGCAATATACCCCCACGTGTTGGCCGTGCGTGGCGACCCTTCAGACGGGTGGTACACTGTTGGTCCCCGGTGTATCAATTCGGCTGGTATCCTAACCGTCTAGTTAGTCTGCTAGGGATCAAGCGAAAGGGTCATTCTCTGGGGCTTGGCGTTAAGGTTGGTCAACGTTCCTGGAGGTGACTCTGAGCGTATAGGCCCTGGCTAGCACCAAGGCAAGTGCCGAGGCTGACATTGTTCAGAGCCGGTAACTGCCTTCCCTTGTTGGGCTCCGTGGTGGGTGGTGCCGTCGGTGCCCGAATTTCTGTTGAACATTGCATGGGCTCTTCTTCTGAAATTTCGTATTGTGTGGAAAGTTATAAATTGGGTATTGAGTATTAACGTAGACTGTGTGAGCAAATATGTGCGATTTTTGATCCTGTCTTCATCTGATAAATCTCGAACTCTGTCCACTGTTTCTCCATTTGCAATTAACAAGGGCATTACTGGTATTGGTGGTGAACCCAAAGCAGTTAGAAAATGAAATCCGGCGATTTTCTCATTGAAACTTTCACTTCTACCCAAACAAAATCTTTTCTGTTGGCAAAAACGCTCCTAGATATCCCGATATCCGTCATTCCTCACAAAAGCTTAAATTCTGTTCGGGGTGTGATTTCTGAAACTGAACTGCTCACTGCTTCTGACTCTGATATTCTTGAAGGATTCGCTTCCCAGGGAGTCATTCATGCTCATCGCATTCATATTAAGAAAGGAACAGAATCTTATCCGACGCAACACATTATACTAACATTTAACAAAACTGAACTTCCCAAATCTGTCATAGCTGGTTATTTGCATTGTCGTATTCGCCCTTATGTACCAAACCCGACAAGATGTTACAAATGCCAACGTTTTGGCCATTCGAAGGTTGCCTGCCGAGGCAAGCAGGAGTGCTCTAGATGTGCGTCAGAAGGTCACTCTTTCACTGACTGCCATGCTGAGCCAAAATGTGCGAACTGTGCACAACAGCATGAATCTAATTCAAAACAATGTCCAACATGGCATCAAGAAAAACAGATACAGAAATTAAAAGTGACAAAAAATATATCTTATGTTGAAGCACGCCAACTATGTCAACCTACAACTACCCCATCCTTTGCCGCCATAGTCAAAGAAAGCAAATCAATTCAAACAACAGAAAAATTCACCAAATCGATGCATCCATTACTGGTCTTTTCTGTAGTGTGTCTAAAACGACTGTTTCAACTCTTACTGATGATAACATCTGTAGAGTGACACGACCTCCTAAAAAGAAGAAATCCAACCAAATATCAGATATCGTTCAGTCTAATGAAAACGCTGCAACTTCTAGTACCCATTTCAATAATTCTGATAACACGCTTGCCCAGGTAAAACCCAGAATACCATGTCCTTCCCCGCAGTAAGAATCAATTCCGACAGATAATTCATTGTCCGATGACAGCGATACAGATAATTGCATAGATTATGACCCTGAGGAAACTATAGAAGATATCCCACATGACTTTCGTACAAGACAACCATCCACAAAGGCTAATTTGAATCGGAGTTCTTTACCACGTTTAAAATGAAGAAACACAGGCGCAGGAGAGGAAAAGCCAACATACATTCAGTTTTGATGTTTTTTTCCAGCAACTTCTACATCTGTAAATTGCTTTTACTTTTGTTCCACAAACTTTTATGATGTGGATTATTCACTTATTGCATATTTTAGAATCCTGTTACTTTTAATTATATCTGAATAATAACATGGTTTTGGGAATTTTAAGAAGTTTTCTATATCAATGTATATGCAGTATAGCCACATCTGGCTCTTGTGCCATTAAACCCTATAACCAACTAACTTTGCAAAGTGGTTTCCGTAAAGGTAGGTCTAGAGTCGATAACCTAGTGCTTCTGGAGACGGAAATACCCAATGCCTTTGTTCGAAGGAATCATCTTGTAGCAATATTCTTGACTAGGAAAAAAGCTTACATTGCATCTTCCGGCGTTACGGAATTCTTCTGACACTTTGAATTTGGCTATGGTAATTTGCCGATTTTATCAAGAAGAACTTTTTTTATCATCTTGTATTTTTTTTCGGAGTGCGTGTCGGCAGTTTTATTCCAACTTTTATTCAAGCTGAGGGTGTTCCAGGAAGTGTTCTCAGTGTAACTATTTTATCTCATCTTAGTCGTGATTTTAAACCATCTTCCTCCATCTGGCGTAGTTTGTATGTTGACGATCTGCACATCTCCCCAAGGTCAGGGCTCTACATAGGATTGATTGAGAGAGACAGTTGCAACTTGCCGTAAAACAAGTTAGTGGCATGGTGTGACGCCAACGGTCATACTCTGTCTCTTCTGAGAAGAGCAGTTGTATCCACTTTTGTAGGAAAACGGGTATCCATCCAGATCCCAACTATTCATATTGGTGATGTCGATATCCCTGTTGTTACTGAAATGCGTTTTTGGGAGTCATATTTGATAAAAAAATGACCTTCCTTCCGCCTATTTTATCTTTGCGGGAAGCAAGAGAAATTGCTGAATATTCTTAAAGTCCTCTTAACAACAACTTGGGGGGGGGGGCTGATCGCATTTGTCTACTCAGGGTCTACCAGACCATAATACTGTCCCGCCTTGATTATGGATGTGTTGTGTATGGCTCAGCTCGCTCAACTCCTTTACGTAAATTAGACTTTGTACATCATTCCGCTTTGAGAATCTGTTGTGGAGCCTTTAGAACTTCACCTGTACAAAGTCTTTATGTAATTTGCCATCAGTTTCCGTTGTATTTGCGGCGTAAAATGCTATCTGCTCACTACTATTTTAGGATCCAGTCAGTGGCTAATCACACGTTACAGCATCTGTCTCTCCCATTGGTCTTCGCAGACTATACCTTGCTCGCTCATTCAACATTCCCCCCTTTTGTGAGAGAATCAAAACTGTGATTTCTCATGCAGGTGTTGGTGATGTAAAAATCAAACAAAAAGACTTGTTAGCATTCCCTCCCTGGGATGTACCTTGTTTTTCATACATAAATCCTTTTTCTTCGTTTGATAAATCCTCCACTGCACCAGTCATTTTTCAACAACTTTTTTCAACATCGGTTTTCATCATTTGTCTCTATTTTTACAGATGGATCAAAATCGGATGGATATGTTGGTTGCGGTATTTTCTTTCCACCAGATACTTGCAGTTATCGCTTACACGCCTCATGCTCGGTTTTGACCGCTGAACTTGCAGCGGTTTTCTACGCTCTTCAGAAAATCGTAGCTTCTCATCAGCGTCTATATTGCATATATACCGATAGCATGAGTGCTTTTGAAGCCTTATGCCATACTGACAAACGGATGCACCCTGTGGCAGAAGATATCCTTTGTTACATGCATGAACTTCAGGCCCAGGGCTTTAAAATTTTATTTTGCTGGGTCCCAAGTCATGTTGGGATTGTCGGCAATGAACAGGCTGATAGTGCGGCTAAAGCAGCTTCCAATGTTTGGCAGTCACCGAATCCATGTAATGACTTGAAAATATTCACCACTCGTCACATCCATTCCCTTTGGCAAGAGTTATGGGATTTAGAGATTCGTAACAAGCTTCATTTCATTAAACCACGCATTAATATTTGGTCTATTATCCACATACGAGTAACCGATGTGAAATTAACTCGGCTTCGCATCGGCCACACTCGTTTCACTCATAAACATCTTTTGTTTGGCGAGAGAGCACCCGAGTGCCGAACATGTCATATTAACTTTACAGCTGCACATATTTTAACCGAGTGTCCAACGTTTAATTCTCATCGTGTGACTTATTTTAACTCATCGTCTCCTAACATGAAGGAATTGCTGGGGGAATTTCCCCATCCACATCTCTTTGACTTTTTAAAGGCCATAGGTTTTTATCATTCTATATAATTGTTTTATCCTTTTTATACTTGCTTTTCTAAACTTGCATTCATATTTTTACACGCCTGTTGTTACAATGGGCCATTTTTTATTATCTGTATTAATTTTACATGGGTTCTTTTTCTAATAACATAGTTTCTCTTCACACCATATGTCTGGCGCAGTATGGTCATGTTGGCTCTTGCACCATTAAACCGGAATCAACCAACCAATCAACCCCTTTCCTGTTTTTGTTCCTTTTTTCATGGCTACCTTTATCTCCTGGAACTGCCGTGGTTTTATGAGCAAAGTCTTCAGAGTTTAAAGATATTATTAACAAACACAATCCCGCCTGTTTTGCACTCCAGGAAACGCATCTTAAAACAGACAAGCATTATATCCGCAATTATAAAATTTTCAGAAAACACCATATTCAAGATCGCGCTTCTGGAGGCGTCGCACTTTTTGCAGCTTCTCATATACCATCCATGCCTCTAAACTTGAACACTAATCTTCAAGCTGTGGCTATCAGCATCCAAATACCCCTCAGGAGCACATCTTCTTCAGGTGTGACGGATTTCATGACCCCGAGGTACCCTAGTGTCTGATCTCCTTTCGTGTTTATGCCTTTAGTCTGATAGGGATCAAGCGAAAGGGTCATTCTCTGGGGCTTGGCGTTAAGGGTGGTCAACGTTCCTGGAGATGACTCTGAGCGTATAGGTTCTGGCTAGCACCAAGGCAAATGCCGAGGCTGATGTTGTTCAGAGCCAGTAACTACCTTCCCTTGTTGGGCTCCGTGGTGGGCGGTGCCGTCGGGACCCGAATCACTTTTTAAACATTGCATGAGTCCTCTTAAGAAACCTCCCTTCAGTGGGCAACCTTCCAATCAAATTTTTGACGCTCTCTTCATTGTAAAACGTATAACTAAAAAAAATGAAAATTTTGTTAATGTTTCTCCGTTTCTTGTCGAGAAGGCCATCACTGGCAGTGTTGGCATTGAAAAGTTCCCAAAATTAATATGTTCAGGTCACTTGCTTGTTGAGGTTGCTTCCAGCAAGCAAGCCCAACAAATTCTGAAATTACATGCTCTATCAACTATACCCGTTTCTGTAAAACCACATGAGACTCTTAACACCTGTAAAGGTGTCATTACCTGTGGAAGGCTCCTAAACCTTACTAATGAGGAAATTGCACAGGAATTATGTGGTCAAGGTATCAAAGATGTGCAACGCATTAACATCCGTCGCGATGGTGAACTTATACCGACAAAACAATTCATTTTAACATTCAACACACCTAGATTGCCGGAATATATAAAGGCTGGATACATTCGCTGTTCCGTAAGGCCATATATTCCCAATCCATTAAGGTGTTTCAAGTGCCAGCGTTTTGGCCACTCCAAAACCAACTACCGCGGGAGACTTACTTGCGCCCGTTGTGCAGTAGCTGGTCACGAAAGCACTGGATGCACTGCGGTTGAAAAATGTGTTGATTGCCTGGGTGCGCACACATCTTTCTCATGTTCCTGCCCTAAATGGGAACTTGAGAAAGAAATTGTCGCTCTTAAGTTCAAAAACAACATCTCCTTCCCTGAAGCTCGACGACTAGTCAAAGCTCAGAAGCCAATGGAAGGTCAGAGCAACGCTTCTGTCGTCGACAAGAACCATCCCGTTTACCAGACCACTCACTGTCCTCATTGCAATCTTGTAGTAACAATGTCGAATTTCCCCTCCACTTCAAAATCTCCTGAACCTGTTGCAATAGCATCTTCGTCTGGCAATAAAATAAAGATATCTTGCCTAAACCCAGCTCTCAAACCTCTGCAGTTCAACCACATTCACAAGACTCATCCGGATTCACAATAGTAAATAGAAAGAAAAAACCTAAAATAACTTCTAAAAGTCCATCAGGAAACAATAGCCAAATCAAAGCCAAAACTGCCACACAATTCTTGAAAAATTCACCACTTCCATCTCAGACCTCTGCTTCAGGAAAAGCTAAAAATAAAATTTTAAAAAACAAAAAAGATAAAGATAAACTTTCCCCTGCTAAAACGGCCAACTCGACTTCCGAGTAGAGTGAAGAAAACTCCTCAGACACTGACTCTGACTTAACTGTCACCAGTGCTCCTGAGGTATCAAATACACAGAAAAACAGGGCAAGATCCAAATCTGAGAAGTCACAGAAGCTTAAACAAGCCAAACGTGGACTTTCTCAGAAGGATCTCCCTGCAAAACTTAGAAAATCTTCTCACCACAATTCCGTCGAGTGTTCATGAGTGTTCCATGAGTGTTTAATAAATGCCGCAAATAATACCATTCCTAAAAGTTCCCCACGGCTAAGGAAATTACGTAGACCGTGGTGGAATGAAGCTTGTCGCGACAGTCGCAGGGAGGA